>UZAF01019081.1:0-14378 GCA_900617895.1 Haemonchus placei
AAATAAGTGCACTTTCAGGTTACGTGTGAACTCAGACGTTAATTTAAAGTTAGCGTGAGAATTACTCGAACACAGGTTTGGGAACCTAACAACGAGCACCTTTAAAAGCTATCCGCCATGTCAGCTTGCAGCCAAAAATTACTGGTGGCCATAAAATGAGTTTAAGGGGAACAAGCTTTTAAGTCTGAGGGTCAATCAGCAGTCTTAATAGTCACGCAACATTTTTTGATATTAATCAACTCCTCGGCATGACATCACTGAATAGCTAACAACAGCTGCCCAACAATTTCCGGAAATACAATCGGGGTATCGATTCGGCATTATTCTGAGCCAAACCTTTTGCTGGCGCAAGCTATGGGGATTAGTTAACATTCCTGCCATCCTTACAAGCATTCATATGTACTCTGCAATGCAACCCAGCTTTCACCTTAGGAACCATCAACGGGACTTCCTTACACCACCCATCCCCTAGAAAAAATCCATGGTGGATTTAGATTGCTTCATATTACCCACTTAAGCACTCATCTAACACCATTCTAAATTGACCTCTCTAGTCTTACTCTGGCTGGATTTCCTCGAAATTCAGACCATACCTAAGTTTGGAAAAAGGTGTCACGTAGGTATCGTTTTCTAAGATGACCCAACTGGTGTACACTCAAGTGACTATTTGGGAAAGACCAAAACCCACCTAACCCATGAAAAGTGCAGTAATGAGAAATTTTGCAGCATCGATCAATTATTTCTCTCGGTTTGTTTATGTAAGGTTATTGGGGGTGAACAAGGTGCAGTGAAATCAATAGTTTCCATCGGCTCAAGTTTCAAATATCACCTCTTCCCTTCCCTAACACGTCATAGAATAAGAAATTCAGTCCATTTCAGCCATCAGTGTAACCTGATACAGACGCATTCATCCCCAAAGGGCATCTAGCTTAGCGGTGAAGGCATTATTGAGCGATGACCGATTTGAGTGCTATTCTTTAGGGTGACATGAACCTTTGTTCAACCTACTTCTACTCGAATTATTGTCGAAAGGACGTTCTGCCACTCACGTTCATTTCAAACAAAAGGATATGCTATGATCTTCAAAGATTTTAATAGAATTCCCAGCTTTTCTGAAATAATTGTTCATGGAGGCTCACCTTGTCCTGCTGGTTGAATTGTTGACTATATCGGAGCTTTGCTTGATGAGGAATAGTCCAATTGCCACACTGCTTCCCTTGTGCCAGATTTGGTACACTTCCACCGTTCAGAGGCTGTGATGGTCGTCTGGCCATCATTCCCGGTGGAGCTGTTTGATATACAGGGAACATGGGCGGCGTGGGTTGTACCGGTGACATGCCATACGGGATTTTTGGAGCCTCTGAAGGACAACTACTCAGTGAATATTTTCTTTAATGCTTCCATACTTTGCGATTACCCAGATCTACTGGTACGGAATGAAATGTTGAAAGTCAATTTTTGCACCTCCAGGGTAACCCGGAATGATAGAGAACCTTATCTTTTAATTTCAAGCAATTGGATGGTCTCCTCTAAAACCTCTTCAAAAGGCAACAAAGAGAACGCGGCATCGCGTTTGTCCCATTTAGGATTGTCGGAGTTATTAGAGCGCAGAATGCAGAGGATTATGAATGGCTCATGAAGTTGCAGCGGCCTGCGGAACGGAACCAAGAAAGCGCTATCCGAACTGATTCAACTTATCCACTTTAATACCTTTGAAAAAGTTATCGAATTCTTTGTTTTTGAGTAACTTAATTCGATAAATCTATATTTTATGTTCCATAAGGTGTAATCCTGAGAAAAGTTTGCAAGGTCTAGAGAGGGCCCTTCGAAGAGCGTTCGTCGCTCTCCCGAAATAAACTCTTGGAAAAGTTACTTTGCCTCATGAATAAAACACAACGATGACGTTACCGAATTTCGTAGACTATAACACCCATGGGAAATAGGAAAACAACGAAAGGGATCCCAAAACGATAACCTACAAACTAGCTGGCTTTCTGGGTACCCAACCCGTGCTCTTAACTTCTAGACGCCATTTGACTGATGAATACGCAAAAGCCTCATGTTAATCAATCTTTGAACAGCTTAGTATCGAAATTTTGTTGTTCCTACAACGCCAACCCCTCTGTCATCGACCATTCATGATTCGTTGATAGCGCATGAGTTACCAAGCGATATATCAGACTTGCATCATTGCAGCTCTGCTCTCCCTCTGCTCTGTGCGCACCACCACCCTAGAACTTCTTCCACGTTCTTCTCTCTCAACTGCCTGCCCGATCGAAGTCGTCCCGCTTCTCAGCTACCTTGCGAAGCACATCTAACGTACTCAACACATAAGCTCGTAGACCACGTCATTAGTGCCTAGAGAAAAGAGTATGCCTCAATGGTTCCAATCCAAGCCAAATTTGAAATAATTATTCGTCATAGAAAACAGTGTATAGGGCTCCATCCCATCAGTTTGGAAAATAAAACTTTGAGCTTACATCTACCCAAAATTCGTCACTTTAATTTTCCTCTCTCCAATTCGGTCCAGTGGATTGGCTTCATGTTTCGCAAAAACTCATTGGAATCCCTCCCAGTTCGAATTTTCAGAGACCAATCGTCAATGTTTTCACTATTTCATTACTCTCTTGTGACCTATACACCTTATCAAACTCAAGGTCAACTGGTAACTTAGTAACGATACTTCCACCATAAATTCAATAGGACCAGTTGACAAGATGTCTAACCTGGTGTGTATACGGCATTCGGATGTGGCATCGCATTCATATGCGGTTGCACTTGTGGTGGACCACTTCCGGCTGGGACTTGCATCAATGATGGAGGTAGAGTGGGAGGTAATGGAAGACCGGCGAGGCAATTTCGTGTCAATCGCATAGCTATAGAGAATTCTCGAATGTCAAGCATACCATCCCGATTCGTGTCCGCTAATGCCCATATCTGAAAAATACTTGTCGTAGGGAGGCAGTGCCAATGAAAACTCAATCAACAGGGATATTGAGGTAAAAGTCATTAATAAGATATGCCATTCGAAAAAGTTTATAACTTCATAGAATTAAAAAGCACATTGGATCATAAAATTTTCATAATCTATGACGTTCCCCATTCACTGCACTTGGGGCCATGCTGAGAGGGCACGCTACAAAAAGCTACTTAATCCAGTCTGGTTCTACCAAAATGAAAGTGAAAGCAATTCAATTAAGAAAAGTTCCTTGAACCGCAAGCTCGTCTTGAAAGCAGTAAAACGGCTATCTAACGATCTCATCTTCCCAATAAAAATGAACAACAACATTTGCATCCATGCATCGAGGCATCCAGAGCAGTTCATTACCATACAGTGCTCATTAACTTTTTCGCAAGAAAGTTCATTAAGAGATTCTCCTCGACTCCCATCATCAAAGCGCAATCAGAGAATCGGACAACTTTCATGAATCTTTGAGATCTTTCCACAAAGACAAAGAGGAGTCTGCACCTTCCTTTCCGAGGAGCAGCTCCACTTAACAGCTAAGAAAATTATGTATCACCTATTACCAAGAACCAATACAGACCTTAATTGCATCTTCTACTCTTTTTGAACCTAAAAATTAGTCATGGATGGCCTCAAATCCCTTGAAACCTTTCCCATATATCGAAAGAAATCCCATCAACGATTTTCATATGCAAACGCACTTTTGCAGCTTCTTGCCGGCTCTGATCGCTTGCAAAAAGACACTACTTGAAAGGGCATACTCGTGAAATATGAGCTTGCCTTTCGTTGCCAGTTCCAGCCTCTGCAAATGCACAAGATTCCAATCGAATGATATCGTGCAATAAACCTGTTCCTCAGTTGTATTATGAGGGAGAAGACTGTATCAGCGGATTAACCTCGTTTTTGTTTTTGTAACCGCTACATCCTGCATGAAAAGTCATTGCGTGCTGAATCCAAAATGAAGTCATACGATTCTGTCATATTCTTAAGAGGATCGCTGTCTACTCTTATAAGTCACGAAACAATTGCTAGGGCACGCACAGTTACAGTAAACATATTACAGCCGGTCCTCGACCCGCCTATCTCGCAACCTTTGATTTCCGCATGTTTTTCAGGGAGTCACGAGGCAGCCCCTAATATTTTCTTACACGACAATCACCTGCTTTCACTCCTTCAACACTCCAGCTTCCCCTAACAGCACCACCAATGCTGTGAAAATCGGACAACTGCAAAATTGGGATGCTCGAAAAAAATCACGAACTGTTATAATTTGTAGACAAGGGCCTATTCGGTAGTTGCCAGATTAGTTTCTGTGAAAGATATTCCAATAATTCCTTTCTGGACTAATTTCGCGTCGGAAGCAGAGTTGTAATGGGTAAAAACGTCGTAAACAATAATCAAATTGCAAAAAAAGACGATTGACGAAAAAAAGATTTGAGACTACGAAACTAATTTACCCAATAGTAAGTGGAACCCTTATTGCCTTTTGACTTCCAAAAAGTTCACGAATTAGATCCTATCTGACGCGATTTGGACTATCCCATCCCTACTACCCCACAACAAGCTGTGAAGCGTAAGCCCAAGACGTTGATTGTCTTATTTGGCCAACGAGCGCTATGTAACGAGATCTAACTCATTTAGTAACGATCGATAGAATGACCACAGCAGGAAAATTGTTGATGTTCTGCCATTCATGGTCAATTTACGGCATTTCCAAACAAAACCAAATCAACGCCACCAAAGGCTCTTTTCCACCACATCCTCTAAGCGCACTGGCTTTGCACGCGCTAATTACAGTTGCGAATAATACATTAGCCCTCTTCGCTTCGCTCTTTTCCAAGAGTCACACTCGAAAATGCTGCGAATACCGAATAAGAATCATTGAAAATCTTTACACTTAATCAAGGTAACAAATAACCGTGCAAAGTAAGAAAATTAATCATAAATTCCATAAAACGTAATGAGTTATCGACCCTTATTACCTGTGCTAATATCTGCGGTGGTAAATTGCTTTTCATCAGAACATTTCGTGCTGTGTTCCCGTCAATACGGCCATTTTGAGGGTATAATGCAGCAAACTGAACGCTGTTTGCTTGATGCTCTGCCACCGACACTTCCCATGGATTGGCGGCATTCATCCTGGAATAGTTGGAATTCAGAAGAACAGCAATGATTATGATGAGTGCTTTGGCAAAAAATTCTAGAATCCAACAAACATATGAGAAATACGAAAATCGAATGTATTCTAGAATCCAACAAACATATGAGAAATACGAAAATCGAATGTCACTTAGAGGAGCCTATGTGGGTAATGCGTAGTGCTCGATGCAGTCCAATTAGAAGCAAAGTATGAGTGATTTTGAACAGATTCATTTACGCTTAAGGCGTCCATACCATGTCCATATAACAGAACACAATACTCAACTAATTCAACTCAGCTTGGCAAAGGCAGAGCCATGACTAGCAATTCATTCATGGCATTATAAGCATGACATTGAAGCCTTCTTGTTCTTTAAAACTAAATAATTAGGCTAAAGGGAAACATCCGACACTAGATTTCGGGAAACCTGCAGATCACAATACGATAAAAATTGCGATTCTACTCTTAAGAGTACAGCGTCGAGCATGCTCAAAAGTCCAACCAAAAAAGATAGTAAACCAAAACCTGTAACTCTACACTCAAAATATTTTGCAGCTAACAGACGAGGAAATTCACTCGCAACTGACAGCTACAATATTTCAAAACTCTCTGAAATCATGATTGAACGATGAAAGAAATCTATAGGGGAAACTACCACAGTATCACGGTGAATCAGATCCTATGCTTGCTTACATACGAAACGACTTTAAGAGCACGTGCAAGACTTCTGCAATTTGGCTATCTCGCCTACAAAGTGTATATATGGAGAACACGGGCATTTGGACGGCGATATCGGGACCCCGCTGCTGCTGCTAAAAGGCGCGTCAAAATGTTTGATGACCGGCAGGACCGCACCTGAGCAACGATGCCAGTCAAATCAGCGTCAATAAAATATTTCGTCAGATTGAAATTTGCTTCAACTAGCTGAGATTAGGAAAATAGTGAAAAGACTTCATCGCCCGATATGCCCAACGGCATGGGAGAAACTGAATCTAAGTAAGTAAGTTGAAATCATGATCTACAAGGACTCAAATTCAATAGAATGCTTTCAAAAAAGAGATTAGACTTGGAAGAAGAAGACCCTCAGAGATGTGGTGGAGAGAGAGCCGAGCCTCAATTCAAGTTCGGTTCTCATTATGCAATATATGGTCCTCAAAAATGATCGAAACCTTTAAAGCTAGATGAGAGAATGATGTCTCGTATGTCAAAGGCCATCGAGATAGCATGCACATAATTATGCCAAAGAAGCCTGAAAAAAATGGCAAAATAACAAGTCTCAAAGTTTTCCCAAAGTATTAGAAAGAAGAAACGTGGACACGTGGTAGGTGTTGAGGATGCAGCTATAATCAGTACCTTCGATCGATGCCAGCTCGTATTAGAAGCCTGGGTGACGTAGGTCCAAATAGGCACTGATGCGCTCCTTATTCAATTCACTGCCCACGTAAAGAAGTGCACTGAAGAGTGCTTAAGTAGAAAAGGGAGCTCACAATGACTTCAAGAGGAGGGGCTCAATTTCATCCTGGTGTTTTTAAGACCAAACTGCGAAGCTGAAGTTCTGGAAAAGAAAATGGTGAACGCACGACATACCTACAGCCAGCATTACATTGGGGGTCCGGACGGGAAGTCTTCCCATGTGAAAAACCAAATCAAAATGACGTAGGCAAAACGGCATATATGCTGTTCTCCCACTTAGTTTAGTCGTTGTCAACGGCCCAGGAATGTCCTACAGTTATTCCCTCCCCCACCCAAAAGGTGCCAAATAGCGTGGTTCGCCTTTCCACAATTCCACACTTAGAGCACATCTATATAACGTCGATAGGGGACCAAACTATGCCACGAAGATAAACAATATCCAAGGAAAAATCATCATCAATTGAAAAAACACGAGGAAGGCTTGTCTGAACAAAAATTTTGACGTAGTGATGCAATACTGTAGAACGAATCTCTAGAAAAACACCGAAAAACCAATACCAATGGAATGCCTTCGAAAGAAGTGAGTCATTAGGAAAGGTCGTGATGAAAACCAGAAACGTGAGTCACGAAGTTACCGACAACATCAGGAAGGTTCTAGGTGCCGAGGTTTCTTTCCTTTGCGCGATTTTCCGAGGGAGCTATTCTTATTTCTCTGGAGTCCGCAAATCGTTATGTGCTAGGGATGCATGTTGCGAGAACATCGAGAAAACCTTTGATCGATGACCCAACGTCGTAAAAGCTTTCTGTGGCAGACCCCTCAAAAACCATAGAATACGATAGCAATCAAAAATACAATAGTTATGCAAGAATAACGAATCAACCACATCAATAACTCGATGTTTTAAGTGTAACTTTGAAATTGCGCAGCCAAATTCTAGTAATTTCTTATAAAAACAAAGTATATTCGAAAATTTTGAAGCGCTTTGAATCGGTGGGCTTTCATAGAAGCAAAACTTCCAAGGAAAATAGCATAGATACGTCCTGTATCTTCGAAAACAATACAAGGAGAGGGGTCATTTTCATTTTTAATTGCAATAATAATGGTCTTCCTAAACACCGAACGGCGCCGCAATTCAAATACTGGTATAAGAATGAATAAGGAAAAACTTAGGTTTCTGCAGAGACTCTGACAACGTGCAATTCATTACTTCCTACGTTTAGAATCTTTTGTGAGTAATGATGACGATTGACAGCAATGAAACTATGTGCACGCATCTTTTGATAGAAATGAAAGAGAACTCTAATCACAATGATTTCCTTTGCAATTTCCTCTTGCACATATAGAGAACTTGTGCAAGGACGCACTGCAAGTTGGCGCTCGGAATTCCGATGGGTAACAGATTACAGAAACTAGTAAGGGTAAGGTGAATATGCAATAATTCCTGCAGGGTAGCAATTGTTGCGAAAAGAAGAAAGGCCTACAAAAGCATAGAAATTGAGATGAGACAGATGCACTTGGCTGCAAACGTACAACAATTATGGAAAATACTTGAATTCAGAGAGATAATGAACACTTTTTACCATGGAACTCACCAGTACCGGCGATCATTTCTCTTAAGCGAAAATAATCTTTTGCCATACGGTTGAGTTCGGGTATTTGTTGGACAAACTTTCTTGTTTGCCGATGAAAGAACAAAAGCCAATGTTGATGATTGTCTACACAGAGCATCTATGGTTCACTGAATGCATCCCCCAACGCACTTTCGATCAAATGTGGTCGAGTAGCGTACCAGTTTTGGAAGTGAGGAATGCACGCGGGTGCTATAGTACCCACCTCTCGGTAATCGAATCGACCTAGCCTCCACTTCATTAGAGCACATTGTTTCAAGCGCTGCCCACCAAAAAACTGCCTGTCTTCCTGTCTTCCTCCATTGGTGAAAGCCAGTCCAAACTTTAACAATACTGCGCACGAAACGCATTAACGGGAAAGGCTGTAGGGGGCATTGGAACTTCGTCTTGAAGGGTCAGAAGGAGAACAGCAAAAACCAGCATCCAGTCCTTTAACGGTTGACACACCGGAATGCTTTTGACCACGGATACATATAAGTCAGTGCAATATAGTATAATATCATATATTGATGAAAGGATAGGGCTTCGGTGTTAAGGCGTTATTCATGCCTTCCTTAACAAAGTCAACCTTTATACAACTACTACGTAATTAGCTCTTTCTGTTGATAATTAGAAGGAATAGGAAAGTTCCCCTCCAGAATGGTTATCACAGCTAAATTACAAGTTGGTTCTAGGAGAAACGTCACTGATCATGTCTACACAGTGAGCTACAGAATATCATGAATTTCATTATTTATACTTTTAAGATTAAATGGGTGAGTTTCCCTATGCGGATCCGGAAACTTTTTGCCTAACAGCTGTATCAAAAACCTGAGCAAAAAGCTAATTGCAACAGAGGTTTCACAGCTTCAAGGCTTGACTGGCGTCGCATTTCTCGTTCGAATCACCACTAACAAGCCCATTCCCCTTATTTCTAGTAGAATTCAATAAAATGTGTCGTTATGAAACTACATATGACACGTAATGCAATTTACTGTCGGCTCTGAAAAACGAATGAATTCCGACAGCTGACTGCTTAATAGACATTAAACAGCATGTAAAACATCCCAAGCTTATATCGAATTAGGTTTAGAAACAGCAGCAAACAACCAAATACTTATGAACGTTTGAAAATGGTAACGAAACTTATATTTAAAATAGAACGATGCAATATAGAATGTCATCTTGCAGTCTTCCAGGGAATCAGAACTAAAGATGACTAGAAAAAAATTGAATGTATTCTGAATAGAATCGACGAGATTGTGCGAAAGTTTGAGTATACAATGCAAATTTACTTTTTGTTCAAGAAGAAATTGAAAACAATTTGAAAACAAATACCTAAAAAAACCAATTTACACTGTCATGAAACGCTAGAGCAAATTGGGAAACTTCTTAAGGGCCCATGACCTTCAAAGTGATGATTTCAATCAATAAAACAGCTCACTTTGCGAGTATCATAAGATATTCCGCCTCATGACTTTGATGTTCATCGAAAACAAGATACTCTGTAGAAAAGAAGAGCCTTACTATCATATTAGACCGAAAAAAGCGTCCACATAATTAGATTTGAGCCACTAAAAAAGGGCTAAATGGAAAATGGAACGAAATTCTAATAGTAAAATAACGAAGACATAATAGAACGATAAAAGGAGCCCGATACATCCAGTTCCGCCCTTCAGCAGGTTGCAAGAGTTCGGGATCCCTTCAAGGCGCATAGCGAAGAAAGAATGGAACATACACATCGATCGCACTGCGTCATGGGGTGCGGGTTGGGACTGCGGGGGGCGGATCGGGAGACCGCCCTCCGTCGGAATGAGCTTTGCGGCGTCTTTCACGACTTACAGGTGGTCATCTTTGCGCTCGTAAGTCCAATAACTATCAGAGATCACGTAAGCAGCCCAAGCATTAAATTTCGCTTCCTCACCTAGAGGCACACCAAAGCTAATGCCACTTTCATAGGACAGCTTATCTTCAACATTCAACGTTTTTAAGTTTGCACAAAAATGAAATTGGGTGGGAGATGTTTGGCAATATCCCTTGCAGATTGCAAGAAAACATGATCATCATGGCTATAACCATCGTTCAGTTTTTACGCCATTGTTTGGCTATGTTCGCTCTCCTGTTATTGTCTTTTCTTATGACCACATTTCCGACGTTCCAGAATTTGTCATTTTCGGGAGCTTGTGAGGGTCTAATCTTCGCCGAAGGACAGCTTGCTCGACGCTACTCCTATTTTACGACTTCTTATCGTACAGCCGAAACGTCTTCTGCCTTGATATTACACCTTTTTTTAATCAAAAAATGAGATTGGAATTTTGATATGTAGTAAGCAAACCTGTTCGTAAGAAAAGAAATTCAAAGGACAAGTCTATAATCAAAGGCACAGGGTTCAATTGGCTGTAGGATCAATAGTCGTATATGCCGTGATTGACAGCTGGGTTTTCTTCTTTTTCGGTACCATTCTCAATGGTTTCGTCTCAATGCCAGCATAACAATTGCAGGTTAAGGGCGCGCCATGACGACGAAATAGCATCTACTTTTTCACTTAAGAGGGAAATAAAGAACGCGGAGTATAATGGGACCTCGATTAGAGCCAGTAGATAGAGACAATGCTCAAAAAGAGTCCACAGACTCTATGTTGAAGGAATCACAAAACATACCAATGCTTACTCAAGTCACATTCGTATGCACGTAAGATAGTTAATTAAATTACCTAGAACTAGTACAACTTTTAAACAAGGTCACCTCATAATTCAAGTAGGAAAGTTCCTTTTCATGTTTCATTTGTCCTTAAAGTTCACGGATCCATCAAAGGCACTAAGTTTATCGGCTACTTTACCTGCCCTTCATGTGGAATTTGCTTTGAAATTAGTAAATTGAAAAATCTATTTGAATGAAACAATTAGAATGAGTAATCAGTAATTACAGGAAGTAATTAAATTCTTAATACGTTAGGAGCAAAAACGCATTAAATCAACTGCGTTACAAAATGCATCAGTGCAGACAATTATTTCTTCTCTATAAGCAGTATTCAATGAATTTTCGGGTACGTTTCCCAGTTTCAGGAAAATAGTTCAAACTCTTCCTCTTATGGGTTTACCCTCTACTTCGTTGCATGCCTTCAAGGATTTATAGGTATACCATCCTACTAGGTTCATGCTCAGAGTATTCGCTACAAATTGTATCCCTACAGCCGTTTGAAGTTACTTATTTCAGGAAAACACAATCAGTAGCAGAGCAGGCCATTATTTGGGGAAGGGACATGCTCAGAATTCCTTCATCAAATGAAGCTATCCGGATTCCGAACTGGTGCAGACACTCAGCAGTGATTATATCATGGCCATTCACAGTCGGCTGCAAGCTCTCGCATAGTCCAACTTATTCCTCATGCATTCATCAAGGGAAAGAAGACGCTTTCCTGAGGCCTGATACAAATGACCACCGCAGGTCATTAAGGGAGCATTCAGAGCCCTAGAACTGCTTCGATGGAAGCGGAGGGGAAGTGAAAACACATTTCTTTTGTACCTATTACTTTTGCACATTGGGTGGACTTCGCTAGTAACCACGTACTTAGGTTTCCTTAACTTCTTGCATAGGGAAGTAATTAACGGTGCAAAGTTATTCGAAAATAGGTCGACGCCCAACATAACGTTCTTCCAATTCATCATCCAAAGAGTAAAATTGGTTGGGTAGAAAGGTAAAGTAATAATGAATTGAGCTGTTATCAATGCTCTGCAAAATAAGGCATTGCTCTGGCAGATGAGCTCCAAATCGGAATGAGCACTACTATTTCGCATAGAAGGAGCATGCTTACAAAGATGTTGGGAACTTTCGTAAAGAGAGCAATCAAGGCAAACAGTAATGAATAAAGAAAGACAGAAATATGTGGTCTCACTTTACAATCCGCAGAAACTACACAAGGCTAAACAAGAAAAGAATACCTTCCCAGGGTAAAAGAATAACAATTAGAACATAAAATTATGTGGAACGTAAACCACGTATCATAACATACCCGCTAAAACCGGACACCTCAATCGAATGGTTTATCCGATTATAAACAATTTAAAAGACACTCTCTTCAGTAAGCATGTACTAACATCACCAATAATAAAACCTGGAAGAAAAGCAAACATATCACGAGTCAAAAACGGAAAGAAACACTGTGACTGAGAATTCACTGATACTGCCGTAAGGAGGATAGTTAAGCAATTAATCTTCGCAAAAACCGTAGCGTAGTTAATAAAAGTTCCCGCATGAAACTTCACATGTCAACGCACATCTATACCTACCTATGTTGATCTTCGACTGGTCATCATCCTCAACACAAAATGAACTCATCGAGGCCTGCGGTTAGCTATGATCCCAATGGTCTATTTCAATGCGACACAGTAACTCAAACCCGCAATGAGGAAAAGTGGGTAAAACTCTGTGAGAATGTACAATATATAACAATGATTATGAATCGAACACGGGGGACTAACGGCATTCGGAGTTGATGCAAAAGAAACACTGAGGAAATCCTCATTCATCCTATATATACCAACGTTTGAACTGTTGAACAAGTTCATCCACATTGGTTTACCTGAAATAATACAATAGGAGTAAAAAAGAAGAAAATTTGGAATTCACAACGAAAACGGTTCCTTAATGACCAGCATCACAATACAAGGTTCCGACGGGAAAGAACGAGGAGGTCGAATAACTGACCTGATACCGATTCTAAACTATGGTCTCCCTCTAAAATGACCCGGACCACTTTGTTCTAGCCGTTTTGCGGGAGGACCAAGTCCAGGATGAGAAGGTACTGGCCTTTTATGGGAAGGCACACCAGGCCTAACACCTTGAGGACGTCGCTGGTCACCAGGTCCATTGTTTGTTGGTGGTTGTGTCTAGAATGAACTTTTACAAAAAAAAAGGAAAATTTCCAGCAGCAACTCGAAACAAACGCATCGCTCTGCGTTTAAAAATAGTAAAAAAAAACCTGTGAGGTCGGAAGAGGATGTAATAAAGAAACTAAGTAAACATTGGATGCAAGATCGCGCAATAGAAGCACAAGCACAGCACACCTCGATTATTACTAGTGGAGGAATTTTTTACTGACTATTGATCGTTGATTTTACTTTGAAATGATGTATGTGAGCATTGATCGACTATGCAGTCGCCTTCGCAAATCGAACGGTGTGAGCAGCGCATACCAGTTGTAAATGAAATGTATCGAGACAAGCTAATTATGTTGCGAACCAAGTGTTCATGAAACGTGAGCAGACCAAATCACTTCGTAAAAGCTGACTTGGATATAGAGAAATTTGATATGGCAAAACTCGTAAATTTGGCTAGACAAAGCTAGCCGAATACAAGTTTTGTAACATGGTGTAAATTCTCAACGAATGGCTGGCGATTTGCATGCGAATCAAAACCAGAGTATAACCGTAGTCAGATTTGATTTCTGTAAATTGAAAATTTTATTCTTAAGAGGTCCTGCCAGAGACATCTAATAAGCGACGAACTTCTTCGTTCAAACTTGCTGGGGGAGAGACAAATGCTGCAGCAGTTATTGTGTTCTACGGCTGGCTTCCAACATATTACAAGATTGGATCGCCAGTATTTCCAGGCCACTTTGGGTAATTGGAAAACTAATCGAAGGTAAATTTGTCACCCTTCACGCTATATCTCAGAAAAGTTCTGAGGCACGACGAAATAGGAAGTACCCATTGAGTTTCTAGCGTGACCGTTGTTTCTCGGTAACCGAGAATTCGAGTTGTGCGTAAGAAGAAATTAGATAAGCATCTTGCAAAGGAGCAGTAGGTTTCCAGCAATGCGATGGAACTGTAGGAACTGCGCCCGATAGAACTGCGGGTTCGTTTATTGAATAAAAGAGTTTTTCGGATTCTTACTGCAAGCAAAGTGGGAATGTAGTTGCTCACTAGCAGGAAGTATTCAGTAATTTTTGGAAAGCTCAAACAAGATCGTAAGGCCTATCTCTAAGTCCCTTACAACCACATCCGAGGTAAAACAGACCATTGTATGTT
Organism: Haemonchus placei; assembly: GCA_900617895.1. Taxonomy (NCBI): domain Eukaryota; kingdom Metazoa; phylum Nematoda; class Chromadorea; order Rhabditida; family Trichostrongylidae; genus Haemonchus; species Haemonchus placei. Next base: position 14,156 of record UZAF01019081.1, read on the forward strand.
GCTTGATAGGACTTCACTACGCGTTTGGACGCATAACAAAGCCGGTAATAAAGGAAGTGTCTCACCTCGCCTTCAGGTGGTGGCGATGGTTTTCTTGCTCTCTCCATAGCTGCATACTCGCTGTTAAACTCGCTCATGTTCGGTAGTTCAGAATATGCCATCATGAAATCACCTGATTTCATGAACTCTCCTTGACGGCCGCATGATAAATTCAACATTCCCT
>UZAF01019081.1:14386-27200 GCA_900617895.1 Haemonchus placei
AAAAAAAACACGAAATTAGCCCGATTTAGGTAAAAACTAGGTGGGATATGTAATGGAGAGATGCACATAAGAAGAAGGGCTTACCCGATGCACGTTTGTGAAGCCATTTTTGATTTTGAGTATGTCACCTGGTTCGAACAAGTCTTGAGCTTCAGCGTTCATTATGGTGAAGATTATAGATCCTGATGGGTCGGCGATTCGCATGCTCAACACCAAATTACCGTTGGCTAATCGACGGGCAGGATCTGAAAAACGTCAGAAGGTATTAAAACATGCACAGAACGAACCCTGCAATTCGAAACACAAGTTTTAGTAAGTAAGAACTAGTCATTATCGATCCAATACTATCAATAGACCTACATCTACACGACCCACCTCCACTACTTCACCCTAATATGCGTCTCGTATAACGATTAAAGGGTAAGGAAGGTAACCAATGAAGTGTAGCAATCTTATGTCCCTAAGAGCAACTAGTACAAAGTAACTCACGATTTTCCAGAACAATTCCAAACGTGTTGATAGAATTCATTTGTGGTACTAACGAGGCGATTTTAACGTATCCTTCATTTTGCTGCGGCGGCGGCGGATGAATATGGGCATGATTGGCTGCCATTTGACAGATCTAGCTTTTCTTGATCAGCCTTTGTGAGAACCAGGTACCTTTAAGAGAGAATTGACCACGAATGCACAGTGCGCACAGCACATTTTTAAAGGACGCACTCCATAATTGACGATGGAGCGCACAATTCGCCCTGGAGTACAAAAAGTTTTGCTAAAGGCATTATTATTTCCTTTTTTGTGCTATCGAGAAAATAACAGGACTTTCTATGGGATGTTCATGGCAGAGGAAGGGAAAATGGTGAGATTCGACTACCCATATGCGCTATACTTATTTGCAGCGTTCGTCCGTTGTCATTCCCTAATTCGCAACTCGATTTGAGATATGCATAACGTCCAGCTTTTAGGACGCCAATACGAGAACAAATCAGAGCCTTAAGTTCTGGAGATAAACAACTGGTTTGTTCGGTCTGTAATTCCAAGTACGGCATGCATTGTCCTTCTTCTAGGAGAAGCATTGAAGTATAAATATCACTGGAAGGCGGCGGACGTATGCAAAGAAGGTAGGTCCCACAGTACACTTACAGTTTTCAGGGCTACTGAGAACTCAGGCGACTGACCTTACGTGGAATGTAGGTGAAATTACACTCAAGAAAGAAAGAGCTTTTGTACAAAGGTTCAAAAAGTAGGTAGAAGAAAAAAAAGTAGAAAAAAAGCCTATATGAACCAACGAACTTCCCATACAGGAACTGCCAGTTCTTGCTACCTGGGAATGTGGCAGGAACCGGATACCCAGTCCCGTTTTCACGCGTTAATTTCTCTTAAATAATGTCCTTACCGGTTTTTACCCGTCAGATTCACTGTCACCAACGTGCCTTCAGTATTATTATGCTTTGTTGCAATGCTTTTCGCTCCACTAACGAAAAGAGGGCGGTCATTCCTGCAGGGGCGGGGTTTCCTAGTGGTGATTAGGCCATTGGCCACATATGAAATCTCTCACTGTCCTATTACCTTTTTGGAAGTTTGACTGCGGAACCAGTGTCTAATGCTGCTTTTGGAGTCTGACTTCTACTCCTTCGCCAGGACATCCGTTCAGCCGGATTAATATCAGCCCAACGCTAATTCCTTCGATATTTTCTATTACATTTATACATTTACAACCTAGATGATCTTTTTGCCGGAGGTGATGCACAAAATACATGTGCATTTCGGACCAAAGGCAACTAGGGGTTCTTTATGCTCAAATTCCTTTACCGGCTAATGACAAAGCACAGAAGCCGAGAGTTAGCCTTCCCCTTCAGAGGGGAAGAGTTGGGAAGGATATGCAAAGCAATGGTCCATACAAAATAATGAAAGGCTGGCCTTGAAATCGTTAGAACCTTCACTCGAACTAATCCTGAGAACTAGCTCTACCTACCCCTTACATCAGTTTCCTTTATCCCACGTACCATTCCTTCTAGAATGTCGAATAGAACAACCGATCGGGGATTTGCCAGCCAAACTACTTCTCAGTTTTCAACTACCAAGCCAATGCTATGAACAGCTCAACACGGCGCCCATGTCCGACTTTCACTTGACATCGTTCTCGACCGCTACGTTTTCGCCCATTAGCGGTGATAAAACTACGACCTGATTTCGTGGTGTTGCGAGCGCAAACAATAGAAAACACACCAGCGCACTTGATTTTCCCTATAGAACTAGCTGGGGTGGATCAGGTAGGTGGTTCACCCAGAAGCATATACTGTCACGAACTGTACGATTCAGACTAAACGGTCACAAAGTTGCAAAGCCTCCCCATGCTGTATTTACTCTTCAGTTTCTTCGAACTTCTCAGAGACTGATCCAATAAGTGTGTAGGAGAACTTCCGGATCAGGAAGCCTGAATGCTTTTAGAGATGCAATCTGAAAAATTTGCTGTCAAATTTTTTAGACTATTCACCTTTGTGAAATCACTCCGTGCACTTTGAGCTCTTCTCACTAGCCACATCTCAGCATCGCTTGCGGTTTACATGCGAAACTTTACTTCACTACTTCGGTATGACTATGACCAAACCGATATATTTGGGTTGCCTTTGTGATGCAGTGCCTAGTGGCTCATTACCAAAAGGTTCGACCCCACGACACCACATGGTATCCCACAACTAAGCTTTACAACCCTCCAGACTCGATTGACTGGAATTAGACTCGTCTATGAAGATGCAAAACTGAAATGTACATGTACTGGATACCATAAGTCATTCTATAGGGTAAACACCTTCAAACGTCACTGCGATTCTGGATGTAACTAGAATACGCGGCGCAGCTCAAAAATGTTCAGAAGTCTCGGAAAGAAAGCCATAAGGAACTGAGGTTACCGTTGACTTCCAACTTTACTTTGCCCTCAAAGTTGAAAACTCAAGTGTAACTTAGTCGTATTCGAAGGAAGCATTAGGGAGATCCATAGAGCATTAGCGGAAGATCCATAGAGCCATCATGTCAACTGAACAGTATTGCATTTCATATTCCACCTCCAGAATATCAAACAATGCCTTTGTTTGTTTATTGATTTATCATAATGTTGCACAAGATATATGACAAGTTGAAATCACAACTAAAGTGCACAACTAAAATAACATCAGGACCGCATTTTTGAGCATTCCCTTTTGTAGAGCTTTCAAATAGTGAAATATGCCCGAAACATTAAGCTGCGGTGTTTTCCTTCATGTCCTTCCAACGGATCCTGAAAAACGATCGCTCAAAAAGGTGTGAGCGAAATGTTTTTCTGTTCAAGTTCAGTTCATCATCTCATCTCACATATAAGTCGATAAAGATGCCGATATATTGAAGTGACACAATTTTTGATTTAAAAGCCATTGGCCTTTCACATTCTCTCTAGGATGAAGGCTCTCTCAATCAGGTTTCAAAAAAGATCCGTTTTCTAAGGCTCCTTCTGAATGGGAATTCGCAAGGGTGATTCCGATTGAATGGGATATAGCTGATCAAATGCTTTTTTTACGTCGCACGAGCATAGCATTTTTCGTTCGAATTCCACCTTTTCTCTTCTTTTTCTCTGTAAGACGATTCGCAAAAAAGGGATTTTCATTCAAATCCTTGTTAAGTACCATGATTTAGCAAAAGTGACGTGTCTTTGAAAACGTGTCTGCCTTTTTCTTTCTCTCTCTCTTTTCCATCACACTCCTTCCACTCCATCTCCCTCTCTCTCCCTCTTTCTCTCTCTCCCTCTTTCCCTCTCTCCCTCTTTCCCTTTTTCCCTCTCTTTTCCCTCCCGCATCTCCCCTGCTCCATCTCACTCTCCTTACTTCTCTCTCTAGTCGATATGTATTTTTTCACCTTTAGAAAAGTGATACAGCTCAAGCAAGATTGTTTCAGGTTTCAAGCGGATTTATGTAAATCATAGTTTTCAGAAGCCTTTACGTAACCACTTTCGACTTGTAGCTTTAGTGAAAAACGAAATCCTATTTAATATGGAAATGAATGTGTAGCAGGTATGCAATTCGATGATGGAGAGAAACAGCGTTGCTGTGCTGATTTTGGAAGACCCGGAATCCATAATAGTATCTTCTAATACAGGGTAGAAGTTGTCAACGATATCACAGTAGAGTAGGAACGTATGGTTTTGGTAACGATTCAGGTTGTTGCAGCTCATAGCTCTTTTTAGCAGTGAATTGGTTCATGCTTGAAAATGATAGAGGCACAGTTCACGATAAAAATGATTTCTGAGATTCCCCCACAGGATGAATCTGAGGTCCGCGCGTATACCATACCTGGCACTATTGGGTCGGAAAGCGGCCTTGTTAGGGAGTTAGAAAGGCTCAAAGACTGATCCGTGTGTATCCTCGGACGAGTTTCACCGGCATAACAGAAACTGCACCGATCACAAGGGAACCCATATAGGAAGTCCAAACAACTTGTCATGACCCATAGCGGCAGCGAAAGACAGTTCTGTACAAATTTGGCTTGATGTAGTCAGCTTTTGCGCAATTACTGTAAACTCGTCCGAGCACCCCTTTTATTTTATTTCGGTCATGGCAATCTCGTCCGACCTCTATTTTCCTTATTTTCGAGGAGCCATATTTTTCTCGAAATCGGCGAATTCTCTCGCTTTTTTCACTACCGATGAAAGACTCCCAATCTATACTTCCACTGCTCGAATAAAAACGGGTAACTCAGAGTTATCGTGAACTGCGCCTTTACACACGAGTGAACATACAAAATGAGTAAGCCCATCAGTCATTCCTAGCGGGGGGACTGAGTTTGGTGAGAAAAAGTTACTGCCGATACGGCCATAGGATCATTCCCACACCACCATTGAGCCCGAGCATTCCTAAGGAGATTAATTTCATTTCGAAAGAGTTAAAAACAATTGTTGAGAAGAGAACGTTGGTTCGAAAAATCAGTATTTTGCCCTGATGATGGGTTTTCGGAGAAGGACTGGTAGGACCCGCTGATAAATTTTTTGCCCTTCATTTTTAACTTTTCAGGCAGAGCTTATCGAGAAATGTTCGATTACCGTTTAGCTCCGTTAGCAAAGCAGTACAAATCACGAATGCAATACTTACCACTTTGTTACTTTTTCAAAAATGTCCAGATCAAAACTAGATTAATAGATAGCTAGATTTTCTAGAGCTTCAACTACATACGTGGATCGGATCCAACGGTCTATCCTGTTGCTCAACCATCAAGAGTGAAGTGCTAATCTTGATATTGGGTACCCTACCCTTAAAACTCGACTCTTTTGTTTACTGTAGGTATACAGTGATAAATACAGTCTCCATTCCTACTTTCCAATCCGAGAATACTTGATACTAATAATAGTGAAGGCTATTTTTCGAATCGCGTACAAGGTGGTGGTATATAACGAGTGGTGCACCATCTCACGTTCATGGCCCTGGGTTCGAAACCCGGATCGATATCCGCCTAGCCAACCAAGCCTGACATCCCTCCGGGATCAGCTATTGGTAACAGACTTGTCTAAGAGAGTAGAAACACTGACTTGCACATAGGCTGGCCAATTCGAGTCATCGTATAAGTCACATACGTATTCAAGTCGCCACTCTCATTCTGAATAGGAGTCCAATGCGGGACGCGTCCCGAGAATAGGAGCGATTAAAGATTAACGTCCTTGTTCAAATGTAGAAAAAAGTGATATTCTATTTTTAAGACGTTCAGTATGATTCTATTTATATGATACTCTATCTCCAATTGGGATTGCGGACCACCAGTTCGTAATACTCCATTATCACCCTCATGCACCGTTCCATGTGGTGGTCTTGACCCGATTCGGGGTTGGTGGTCGACGCCCGCAGCTGTTTCTCTCCTCGTTTATCAGCCGACTGATATCTGACGAATGCGTACCCTACCCCGTTCCGTCAGATCTCGCTCGCGCACGATCTCTCTCCTACCTCATCCTCCCGAATCACTTATCTGACCCGATCTGACCGCAATAGAAGTTGTATAGTTGTTACCCTAGTCAATCTATCTCTGATTAGATGTTCTAGTATCGTTGGAGATCTTTCCTCTCACCTTTGTTGCTTTTTTACAACACAAAAATCCTTACTTTCTGTACAGGTCCAGTATCAGAATCTAGTGCTATTTAGGTGGTCCCCACAGTCAGTAGTAGTAGTCTGAATTTCCAGGAGCGTCTTCCCCTGCCTTGTCGTCCAGATGCTCCTCTACTAAAGTAGAACTTCGGAAGAACTGACCCACTGTGGTATCAACAGGTTCCTGAAGATGGTTCTTGATGCGCTCGCTTTTTTTCGTCGACTGCTAATCCGGGTAATGGTTGAGAAATCCTGTGCAAAGGTCCCCATTATCCTCCGTTGAAGTCGCGTTGATTCCCTTTGGCTGCATCTTTGTCCCGGAATGATTATTTGCCCTCACCCTCGCAAAGCCAGCACGCCAACATAAGGACGTCGTCGCCGGTACCGCCTCCTAGCCCCCCTTCACGGCTGCTTCACGTAGCCCACTTGCGCTAACCTTTATCCCATCCTTGTCCACTTCAATCAGAGAACAGGATCGTTCTCCTCTAAGGGAGACTTTTTTTTAAAAAGTTCACAATAAGGCTGTTCTGAAAAAGTCGTAAGGGTACTTTTTCCCTTCATAACTTGAACCTCCTTTCTGTTTCCATCATTTGTTTATCAATCCAAAGTTTTCCTTTACTGATTTGGATAATTTTTCTTCTTTAGTCGTTCTTTCTTGAGTATTCATACTGTTTACCCATATCAACAACAACAAATTTCCTTTACCTCGACTTACCTTAACTCCCATTTACCTCACTTGAGCTCTCGAAAATTCATTTCATTGTATGACTCATAAGAACCCCAATTGCTCAATGAACTTCATCGTATAACAGATGATTCTTCTGGATTATCTCTCAAAAAATTGATTGAAATAGGGTAACGTTACGGTACAAATGAACCTGGGCAAAGTCCTTGAACAGGGGTCAATACCACATTCTTTCTGGAAAGGTGAACAGCACTTTTTTCATGAAGTTTGAGTAATGTGATTAGGTTGGCTCGGGTATTTGGTCGATGCAGGGACTTGGTGTTCTTAGAACCTCAGAATGGTGTTCAGAATTGTATCGTAATGACGGGTGAAAAACCTACGAAATAAAAAAANAAAAAAAGAACAAAATTATATACAATTTCGCAAACCGGATGATCTGGCTCTTGCAGACGGGCTTCTATTGAACGCTGAAGAACTTTCTCACATTTCAATCTCCAAATGACTAGTGCCCCAGTCATTTGATGGGAAAGCTAAAGTCTATCGATCGAATCAATCAATCGGAAGAACGTTCTCAATCAATATTCTGGGGTTTCGTCGCCTTACAAGATGTTGTCCAAATCCAATAGTTATCTGTTGGTATAACCGGACGGAAGGAATGTGGATGGGTACGGTAGTTAGGTATCCATCCCAAGCCTTCCAAGTTCTTTTGGAAATTTAAGCAAAAGGTCAGCAGGGCGCTGAGTATACGGTCGTAAATGAATTCTATTTCGGAATTTCTGAGCCTCATCGTTAGCTGGCACCATGCCAAACAAATTATTTACCTCAAGAGAAATCCTGGGTCACTTAGAACCTTATTTGACGAGTTCCATAGGAGATTCTCTATGATTTCCCGCTGAGTATGTGCCGAGGTCAGCATCTTATTGAAGCCGGCTGTTGGCCGGTATGTTTATCCAACGAGCTGCTAGTGGCCTTACTTCAAACAATAGAGCCCAATTCTATTTGTTGTTTGTTTAATTTTTCAGGTGTGAGCCTCTTTCAAGTAGTTTAATGCCTTTATGCAGTAGTACATTTTGGGGCTGTGTATTTAGATTACAGTTTTGCTTGTTTTATATCGTCGAATCCGTTTTTTGCCGAAGACTGTCACGGTACACTGATCGGTCCAATTACCCCCACTTACAAGGCGGTTTTTCGTTTACTTTTGTTTCATTTTCGATTGAATCAATGTGAAGACGACCACGCCACTCATTTATAGTTACTGTTGTGGTTCTTGAGAGGAATTCAGTTCGAAGCAAAAAAAAANAAAAAAAAAAAAACTGGTATAACTGGTTGACGCTCTCGAAGGACCGAGACTGGCATCACTGCCACGGCTCAGTAGCTCCTACTAGTAAGAAGAAAAACTAACAGCTCATTTCTCTGCTATTCTTAGCTCTACACCCTTGCATTTTCTTCAGGAACATCCCAGCCGTCCAGAACCGCACTAATTCGTCAGTGATTATCTGCTAACAAAAATTCTTCTTACAAAATCCGCTAGTGAGGGATATGGAGACAGCCCCACCCTAAAAGGAAGGCATAACTTGAGGTTATTGCGAATGAATTTCTGTCCTGTCTGGTCAACGGGTACTGCTGAACTGCTGGTCTTACAAGATGAATTGCTCTTTTCGACCTGTAGAAATCAGCTGTTTCATTCTTCCTCTCCAGCACCTCCTCCGATTGCTCTTTACCACCCCATTTGGTACTATTCAGTTGTTATTTCATAATAGTGCCGGTCTTCCTTGAGAGACATGAGAAACGGGGTCCGATTTCGAGCTGGGGAAGATGGCTGGATTTTGACATCGCCAGCAAACAAGCCACCAATCTCTTCTCTGACCTCTTATGTAGGGACCCTCCCACATACAAGAACAAACATGAGTCGCTGTCGACCGGAACGGCTGTTTTCAGAGATCCTCGAGATCTCGGAGATTTCACTCACGAGTGGGATCGCTCGGGAAAAATGTTTGGAAAATGGGTTTCAAAAAATTCATGGGTAAACGTAATTAGGTGCAAACTGACCGTAAAACAAGGACTGAAATTTTCCGGAAGCAGTTTTCAACTTAATGTTGCGACGTTTTTTCTATTTATTCAGCAATGACAAACCAGTCGAGATGACCGACAGGCTCGCTCAACCACTCCCATCCCAGCAGGTCGGCGCTGACTCGTTATGTTCTCTCTGAAAATTTCTTTCCCAAGGTAGTCGAAGGGAGATCCAACAACTTGTTTGAAGGTTGGTCTGAGTATTAGAGAGGGGAAGAGGAGATCCAACAACTTGTTCAATGGTTGGTCTGAGTATTAGAGAGGGGAAGAGGCATTAGGAGGAGGCCGTGTATCCAGCACTTACCGGAAGCCTTGACTTCATTTGAAAGGGCATGCACCTAAAGACTGAATCGTGGAAGTAGCCGGTGATCAAAGCAGGCAGCGCATTTATTTTTCGAAAGTAGAAGCCCCAGGGAGTTGGAGATCTTGATGGGATAGCTGCTAATAGGCTCGTCGCATTCCATGAAGCTTTCTAATCATTCTCCATTCGGGTTTATGAGAATGACAAAGCTTAGCGGAACTGGAAACCTCATTTTGATGGCCCAACTCTATTCCTGCAAGTCCAGAATCCACTAATTAGCCATCGATTTCTGATCTTCACCGAGGACAATGCCAGGTAGGATGTTCCTTCTCGGAAGAAGACGGAGGGGATCCAGATGATATCTGGAAAGCTTGGGGAAGCGAAGCAATGGAACAGATTTTCTCCGATTTCCCCATAAGCCGAATCGGTCAATGAATCATTTCAAATGAAAGAATGCACTTTTGCATTAGCCTTCTCGTGTTTGGATAGCGATTGCAGGATTTCCGATACGAACGAAATTCCACTTTCATTATCTCAGCTATAGAGCGCTAAGATTCCCTGGGGATGCAAAAAGCACTGTGTAGGTAATGGAACATCGATGATCATCGGAGTAATGCCAAGTCATTTCAATGTTCATAAGGGATTTCGTCGAGTTCGGGTCACTTTGTATTTTCACATTTTGCGAGCCCAAAGGAGGCTTGAGGTCGAGGTGGGGGATGGGTGGAGAGGGTGGGGGCAAGGTGATAGAGGGATCCCATACCAGCATACCAGCGTTCATTTCTCATTTTTTGTTCGTTCTATGGCTATTCTATGAAATTGTGGGACGAATCTGTTGCTACCTAATTCCTTCTTTCTACTCGGGTGCAATTCCCACAGTTGTAAAGGATACTGGGCAGCAATGTTCATTGACTGATTCATCGGACTTCTGTATGAACGAGCTGATAACGTCTTAATTTTGAAAGGGATACTGGGCAGCAATGTTTTTTTTATTCTCACACCACTCCTTCAGGGAACGCATCTTGAAAAACCTGTTCTTTCGGGACATATGATGGGGCAAATAGGAAGAGTCAATCCTTCTCTGTGATCTAAGCTTGTAAGTAGACGATGTGGCACATTCCAGTTCCAGTTTCGTTCTTGATTAGCCTCTTGTTAACAGGGAAAAAGTGGGAAGATTGAATCGATTAAGTTGGGTGGTGGTGATGATTGGTTATTTATAGAGAGACAAGCTGTCAAAGGATGTCGTAGCGGCGTAAATTGATTGCTATCAAACGTCTATACCAGTATTTGATCCGTTCTCTGTACAGCCTGATCCGCCGCTGACTAATGCGATCGTTCTGTTCCTCGTGGAATGCGCTCCCAGACAACTTAGGAATCCCCATTATCTTACCATCTTGGGAATTCGAGGGAATCCTTTCTATCATGGCTCATCAATCCGAAAGGCTTCATCAGAGGGATAGGGCCAGCAAACATCAGATTTTACCTACCTCCACTTCCAGTGGAAGCCATCAAAACCAAGATCGTTTTGTTGTTGCGAGCGCTTTATGAAGGTGTCTTGTCCATCAGTCTACTAAACTGTGAGACGGCTGCTTTTTTGACGTATTCTGACTGTTATGTGCTCATGTTTTCATGAGAGGGCATCGTGGCTCCATGTAGGCAAGTCCAGGGACGGTCATTAAGTCCGCTTTTCCGGAACGAATCCGGGCTAACCTGGAAAACTTACTTTTTTCTGCTCTCTTATTTCTGCTCTCTGATTGATGTTGTTTCTCAGAAGACCCACTACTTTTACTGACCTTTTGACGTGGCTCATCTGCAAGCTTCCAGAGCCACCTCCACCTATTAAAGTTACCATTTCACCTTACTTGTTGGCCAAACGGTAATTTTACGATCTCTGCCGATTCTTTGTGGTTTTCATTTATTCCTGGAATAGTTATGCATAATAAAAGCGAACTGGAGATGTTTCACTTTTTTTGTTTTTAGAACTACCCCTTAAAAATTGATTCTTACACATCACTTGTACGTGGGGCATCCATCGACAGTTCTAGTCAATCTACTCATGCCTAGTATATTGTTATAGGACGGGTGTTGATGTGGGGTTATCAGGAAATACAAGGAAGGTTATCGAAAAGAACGTTTCTGGATCGTACGATTTTTTTGTGGAAGTCGAATGCAGGGCGTATCCCAGAATGGTGCTGATTAGCATCAAATGACTTAGCCCTTGTCTTTTATACTTTATATCTAATAGAGACGAAGGAATTTCTCTGAAGATTATGAAGTGTTCAAGGCTGATGAGCTGAAAAAGTTGTCCCATCAACCCTCTTCACAAGTTTTCTCCTCGAACATAGGGGGAATGTGAAATCAAAGTGCTTGACATCTCTTCATTCCTCTTTAGATGCTTCTAACCGAAATCTTGTTCATAGGTCATTTCCTAATTTCCATCGAACCTTATTTTGATGAATTTATCTTATGGTTAGAACTATTTTTTATGATTGGTAATTATTAGTAGAAACATGGCATTGCCATTCCCGGATGGCAGTTCTCGAGAAATCAGCTTCTTCGAAAAGATCCCGTATCGACACTGCCTCTTGTGGGAACGACGGCGCAACCTTGGGAGTCGATTGACCTCCATGAGGTTTTACTTTTGCTAATTTTGCAAAGGATTCTGAGAGAGCCCAGGGCGAATTTCAGATGGCCTGGATTGTGGTGATAACTTAAGTTTTATTTGAATATTTACTCACTCTTTTTAACTCTAACTTTAACTCTTCGTCGCTAGCCAGTCATTGCGATTTTTAAAGCTTGAAGGTGGCTCATCTGGTCGTTCTGATCTGAGTAGAAAACTCATAGACCGTTTCTGAAGGCACTGTATTTCACCGACTCCTACTTAACTATGTTGATAGGATCGTATTGATGATGTCGTAAAATCCGAATTAATTCGTCTACACATGAAGGACATTAGGGACAGTCGATAACATCTAGAAAGGTGCGGTCAGCGGCGGGAATGCCGCCGACCAGCTCGTCCATCCGTCAACGATGCCGTTCCGATGAGATCCATCTACGAGGAATGTATTTACGATACCATGCATAGGAATGCAATGAATGAGACAAAAAGCAAAGTCTAGCAACATGATGGAATCGCTTCAGTCTAAGCCAAGAATAAGACTACCGTTAGCAAATTTTAGGCAGCTGAATTCTCAAGTAAGGCCAGTCGTATAGTCAGTCATACATCAGCCTTGTTCAACTTCTTCTGTTTGCAAATAATTAGAAGAAAAAGCTATTCTCTCCAGTCAGAGTGATCGGCTGTCTAGAGTTTTTTCTAATTTTTTTCACCTCTTCTTGAGTAACCCTCACGAGTGCCTGGTAACAGCAATAGTTTTGGCCCATTATATCCATTTCCTACGTCTAAGTTCGTATCGGTCGAGCTATGCGCTTGATGCCTCTCTGACAGGACCACCTTTGAATCGTTATACAAGCATATGGTTCAGAATAAAGTGAAACGGTAGTGAGGAACTCCAGCGCATTTCCGCAATGTTTCCTGACTCGATCCAGACGTCCACCTGTCAACCCAGTCACTTGAGTTTTCACAGAACAAGTTCGGGCTTTCTTTTTTTTTTCACAGTATCTAACTTAATTTAATACCAGCGTGACGCTGAATGATTTTACAAA
>UZAF01019082.1:10528-27200 GCA_900617895.1 Haemonchus placei
GTTTGAAATCAGTACCAGATCTGGTCGATGCTTAAAATTTTTCCCTACATTCCAGATTTTAAAAGCTTTTTTGGGTGTTATTGAACTGTTACTACATTCCCAGAAGAGGAACCCTTTTTTGAAGATTCAGTAGCTCGACCACGAAGATGTCGTTCCTATTGGGTCTGCGCAGATTGTGGCACTCAATTGACTCTATAATTTCTATGATTCGCTTATAACTTCTACAATTATCCCTCATTATCACAAATTTTGAAGCACATTTTACTAGTTCACTTCATCCGCAATGAAAGTAATCCTCTCAGCAGCCCAGACGTGAGAAAAATCTTTCCAAGTATTCATATTGGAGGAATGGCGGAGAAATCGGATAGTTTCCATTTTCGTGACTAGGGAACTGTTTAAATCGCTTATTATGTGTTTTCAGAGGAGAACCCTTTCCAACTTTTCCAAATTATTATCGTCAAGTTGGTGCCTTTTCTATAAAGCGCCATTTCGCTGTGTTCTTCGAGTTCTCAATCAACTTTTCAAGAAAATTCTTAGGTCCCATTTACAGGTAACAGGGTACGGACTATGAAATTCACATTCACGACATTACTGCAATTGATCATCTTTTATTCGATATCGTCTGTTACATCGTTATTAGATTGCTACCATGGATTCGTCGGTCGAATGCAGGTGAAAACGATCAGTTTGATGGATTTATATATTGGTCGCATGAGCGATCTGTTGTTTTCCATTCGACCATATGTTATCCATAGGTATTATAAATCACTGCCGTCATTCTGGCATCTCCACCGCTCATGAGGGACATAATCTGTTCCGCTCGTTGGGTGGATTTGTTGAATTGAGTAGGGAAGAGGGGATTCCAAGGGCGTCGAGGCTGTGGACTTATCCTGAGAAGTTTTTGAAGCATATGGTGCTCTCAAAGAAGTTTCGAAGTATTCAAAGAGCATTTGTTCCACTTCATACCCCACAATAGGGGCTGACTAGTGCTCGGGTCTGTGTGTGAAGCATTCACGAATTTTTTCAAACGTTTTTGATGGCCACAGAAAAAAAGGGCTCTACAAGAATATTGGAACGGAAGCTCTTTTTGATAGGGAATGATAGAAGGAGTTGGTAGATGAGGTAACTGCTGATGAGCTGCAGCTTCCAAAGAATTGACTACGGTTCAAAGTTGCTCTCCGCGATAGTCATGCCTTGTGAACTCTGATAAACCTTAAAAATGAGTAGAATCGAACCAAGACCATGATAGTGTCATAATGCGCCACTTGCCACTGCACCACCTCAGCCTTGTCTGTTAATATTGGACAAGCTGCCCTTCAACCCGGTCTTTTCTCCATCCTTTCTGCATATTAGCTGGCGGCCGCAATTCATCGTACAGCCTCCATACCCATTCAAGCGCCACTACGATTCTGAACAGAGGTCGAAACTTCTGAATACCTTTTGAAAAAAACTGACTGATTGACGCCGAAATTCTTCAAACGATATCTGGCTGACGCGCCTCCGAACTTTCGATCCTCTGCAGTAATTTTAGTTTAATCACCACTCTTGAGAAATGGTGCTTTGAAGGGCTTAGGATAATGTATTGGATGTAACTATGAAAGTGATGGCGGCATGGCTTGGCTTAGCTTCACCGTCAGCCTTGCTTCGAAGACTAAAAGCCCATGCAGTGTTTGGGTGAATGCATTTCAAACTGGAAATTCCATAAAAATTGATTAATATTGTCTCCTTTGAAGCGAATCAGGGTTATAAATATGGGTCTGAAAAAATATCGTAAAAAGGCGAATGACTACAGGCTCACGATAGATATCGAAAACTAGTATGAAATAACAGTATCAAATATCATTATCAAGTATCACCACAAAAAAGCAGTTGTTGAATGGAAGTTGTTTGTCGTACCATTCATGGTTTGCTTGACAAACGCCCGATGACGCTCTACGGTCATGAATACTGTATGCGATTTCCAGGTTTCTCTTGAAGACGACTTTATTCCCGTCAATGAAACTCGAGTATGTGCAGCATATCTATGCATCAAAGTGGTCGTTCATGCTGGAATCGATGACGGTAAGAAAAATTTGCAAATGTTGTTTCCAGAGTCAAATATCGAGATGTACGAAAAATATCTGCCAAAAATTCCAGAGAATCAGTTTTTTGAAACTTATGGGAGTTTTCGTAGAAATCTTGAAAGGTTATCACTTTCTTTCATGCCCATACGTATCAACAGTTTCATCATACCTCCCGTAGTCGGTTCACTAGTGTATTCGGTAATGCAGGGTTGAAACTGGGCGTACACAGAGCTACTTAGATGGGGTCTCAGGAAGAAATAGTCGACAGAAGTTTTGATTGGCCTCAGCATAAGAGTGTCCAGATTCGAAGTCGTAAAAAGTGGGGTCGTTGAATATTGGGATACAGATCGGCCATTATAGGGTTAAACTATCAAACGGATATATTAGTGCACACAGGAGGGTAGGGTGCAATAAAACTTGTTCTTTCTTGTGCTCTTTGCCACGCAGGACTTCAATAGAATTCAATTTATGTAGAAATTTGTAACAGGCAGACGACTGTTCTCAGGACTTCAAACAAAGACCCCCCCCGAGCATTCAATCAGAGATCAAAAATATGGCGCGAAAAGATCAGCTCAATCCATACCTCAGCGACTCATCGTCCGTATTGATTGGATGAATAGCTAACATAACAGAGGTTAGATAGTACTTCAAGGGCAGGACATAACATACTAAAACATCAAGAAATAAACACAAACATCAATAATATGTTATCAATGGTCGATTCTTCGACACTCCCGGCTGCTGATTCTGGCTCTCCTTTCTTCGATTTCTCTCCTCAGCGATACTATCCGGTCGACCAAAGGCTCCTCGAATCCGGTACACTCAGAGTGCTTTGTGGTGGCCATCATCTTCCGGGGTTAGATCCTCAGCAATTGTTCCTCTGACATGGTCGCAATACCAACAGCTTCTGGGCTTGAACGTGCACTTGTGCTTTGGGCAGTCGTCCAGGCAGTAGATGCATAACTTTTCAGTGTTCACGATGTGGTATCGCTCGTTCCCGTTGATTACTTTGGGGCACGAGTCTGAGGAGTGGTACTTTATTTTTCCACGAAAAGCTCATGGCTTGTCGCAGGCTATGCCCTTTGTGTCCCCGATCATTCTGTGTGGAAACTTCTTGAGAACCTTCTCCATTGTCCATAGGCCTTCCTGTAGTCGATTGATACTCAAGTGGTCATCCGTACTGTCGTGTCTGTCGACGCCGCATTTATCTTCCTTGTCACTAGAGATATCCTTCAGAGCTCTTCCATGCGGTCGTCCTCATCGTCACTTGAAACATTATCCAAATTGTAAACATTTCCATACGGTCTTCGTCGCCGTTAACTTCTTCTATCATTCTCTCGAAGTAGGAATGTCAGAAATTTCAGCTTGCACTTCTCTTCTTTTGCCTCTTCTAGATCTTGCTGGTGTTGATGTAGTTGTTCTTCATACCGTTTTTTCATTTCTTCCATTTTGCCGATCTTCTGCTTCAAAGTGGCGATTTCGTCTTGTTGGCATTTATAGTAGCCGTCCAAATGATAGTTCTTGTGACCTTGAACAGAACAGAACGCGGAACTATACAAACTTTTATGGCGTAACCACAAAGAACAATAACAAGAAAAATAACTGAAATAGTTGAAAGGAAGAAACTGTCGGGAGGTGACGACGAGGGCGAGCGTCGGCAGTGGCCAGGAGGTGCTGGCTCTATGATAGGTAGGATCCGGATACTCTAAACAAAATGCCTCACTTATTTATACTCAAAAGACCCGCGCAAACTTCCTTCAGGTCTTCTCTCATCGGGTGATCGCGGGTGATCTTGCCGCTCCTCTCATGATCCTTCTTGACCTATATGGCACGCCTCTCGCGACCCCATGTGGGGCATCCGACAATTCAATTTATGTAGTAACTTGTAACAGACAGACGACTGTTCTAAGGACTTCGAACAAAGACTCCCCGAGCTTTCAAATGGCGTGCTTTACATACCGTTATAGATCAAAAAAAAAANAAAAAAAAAGATCTGTGGCGCGAAAAGATAAGCTCAATCCATATCTCAGAGACTCATAGTCTGTATTGATTGGATGAATAGCTAATATAACAGAGGTTAGTTAGAACTTCAAAGGCAGTACATAACATTCTAAGGCATCAAGAAATAAAAATAAACAAAAATAATATGATATCAATGGTCGATTCTTCGACATGTGGTTCTTATATGACGATGTCATGGAAACCTCCAGAACATTTCACAAAGTACCTGGACTATAGTGAAATTTTCCAGCAGATACTCTCTCAGCGAGCTGATAGGTATCAACCAAACAGACCTCCATCAGAAGAGCTAAGGATTATTCATTTCAGACAATGTTTTTCAACAAGGAATTTCGTCTCGATGTGGGTACACTGGTGGTGATCGGGCTGCTTGTTCACGGATTGACGGTTGCACCAGCATTTCAGTTTACGACGGCATGACTGGAAATGTGAGAACACTATAACTGATACGTAAACAAAATCTAATATCTTATATATCGATTTCTTGGAATGCGTGCCTCTCCTTATGTCGAGGTTCCGCCGCTGTCTGGGAGAATAACGGGGAGACAAAGTTAAATTGTGCATGGTACACAGTTATTCGACTGGAATATGAATACTTAACTTAAGACTGAGCCCATTTCAATCTTTCTTCAAGTGCATAGCGCCTCTCGAAGCATTCAGAAAGAAGAAAAATTAAAGGACTGCTATGTTTGGTGAAAAGTTTTGTTATTTCTGGAATAAGGCCATAATTGAAAGTAAAATTTCTCGGCTTTGATCAAACTCGTCTCTTGGGATATGCCCCTGCATTGAACTCTCCTCCACCGGGAATCATAGGTACATTTGAATGGGTATGCAGCCTATGCAATGACTTGCAATGGGCGGCCGATGTATGCCTTATGAGTGGATATTATCGTTTTGTTTTATAAACGTCAAAATCACCACCTTTTCCATCCACAAAAAGAGTTACTATTGGAGGCACCGTTCACGATAACGCTAGGGTAACTTGATTTAGACGAATAATGGAAGGGATAGTGCGGCATAGTGCAATAATGCAAAAGTGGCGAAGAAAACGCGAAATCCGGCGTATATAGAGAAACATGAGGTTTCAAAAAAAGTAGTAAAATAAGAAGGTAGACGAGAACCTGGCAGTAAAGGTTGCATGGAAAGTGTATTTGTACGAGCTATCTAATGGTGCCTTCACGTACAGCTGGCCATAGTAAAGTAGGAGTCCCGATAAAAATGGCGCAACCTCACCAGCGTCTACAACGCTGTGGAAACTCGTCCATCTTTGGATTGTACGTCGTCTGAGCGATTTTAGGCCCTTATTACTGAAAATTAATGCTTTTTCTACTTCAAACCACGTGGAACTTACCAATTAGGGGCTGTGGGGCAAGAGGAGGTGGTTGCTGACGCATTTCAGGATTAAACCTGCTTAATTAGATCACTTTTTTACAAACTTACTGTACTGTACAATAAAGACGTGAAGGAAACTCAAGAAAACCTTTTCAGTTCTCATTTTGTTGTTGCCACACTCCGAATTGTAATAGAGCAACGGATGGCGAATTGGAATCAATCTATGCGGAAACTCGGAGAAAGAAGGACGTTTCGATGTCATCCTCATCGCACCTTTTTTATTTTTCGCTTTTATTGATACCTCCGATACAGATGCTCTGCTAATTGACTTCTTCACATTTATTTTTATTGAAAGAGTCCATCACCGTCTTCTGATCTTGTACAAAATCGCATTTTTCAATTTTCGGTATCGCTTATAATGCTTGTATTCCAATCATCAACGAGCACATAAATATAAACAAAAATGCTCATCCTGCATATGAAGCATACTTCACCCTTCTGATCTGATTAACAGTGAAGGCGTTTGGAAAGAACTTGCCAAAAATGTCACAAAAGTTCGGGTTTTTCTAGAGTATTCCGGGAGATTCCAGATTTCATAATATCATAGTCGGTTGAAAGACAGAGGTTCATCTTCGACAACCTTGTTTTCGGCTTAGAAACCTTATAGCGAAGCGCTAAGGATTGACCTCAAAGTCAAGTATTTGACGCAAGTTTCGATGGGCTCCAGCAGCGGAGTGACGGCATTCGTAGTCACATGTGTCGATTTTTGAGGCATATCTTAATATATATAATCGGCTAAGTGTGTCTGTTGGTGTGTTTGTGTGTGTATGTGTGTGTGTCTGACCAGAAATTCATAACTCCTGTCCCCGTGGACCGAAAGCGTTCAAATTCGATAGGAATACAGATGGCAGGATGGGAACACTTTTAGTGGGTGGCGAGACCGGACTCCACCCAATGGGGGCGGGGTTTGTGAGAAGTAAATGTTCGAGCAAAAATTCAGAACTCATGTTCCCGGGATCCTAGAGCACTCAACCTCGGTAGGAGTAAGGGCGGCAGGATCAGAACACTTATCGTAGGTGGCAAGAACAGACTCCGCCCACAATGGGCGGGTTTTGTGCAAAAATTCACAACTTCTATCCCCGTGGACCTCGAACGTTCAAATTTGGTAGGAGTTATGGGAACAGGATGGGAACACTTATGGTGAGCCCTCAATGGGAGGAGTCTGGTCCTGCTCTCCATACGTCTTTTCGCCCTTATCGCTGACTATTGCAACAGAGTGGATCCTCTTCAGTCGAGGAGCATAATCTACAACATTCTTCTCATTAACAGCTTTTGTGAAGAAGCTGGTGACCGTTCTGATGTTGGTTTGACGTGATGAGCTACCCAATCAATAATCACCCTAGTCCATCGGCCATGGCTAAAAAGGGATCGAAAAAGGATAGAAAGCTTCATGAGTACGAGTTTATTGCAAAAAATGAAACAAATGAAATCGCTCTTATCTGATCGATAGTATTGATTCCATGAATACTGATTTACTATCTCCTTTTCACCGGATTGGAATAGGCCTCATTGATTTCAGTACTTTGCCAATGTTGAGTGAGTTGCGCTCAATTCTTGATACAGTAGGATCTACTCGTTATTTTGTTTTAATGAGGGTTTTCAATTCCAGGAGTGATCATCATTCTAGTAACGCTAGTTCAAAAGTCCGACTGTGTGGAGTGTAGAATTTTTCAGAGCACCACTCCCTGGGACGCCGTAAGTATCCTTGCTTGTTATAAATTTAAATGGAATGAGTGCCTGCATATGGAAAGCACCCTAACATCACTCTCGTGGATAACTAGTGAAACGTGAACTCGGAATGTGGCAATGGTTTTTTTCAGTGACGGGAATGGTTATGTTCGTTTAGCAGCGAGATTTTAACAAAAAACGGTTCTCAGGAAAGCCTCCAAAATTTATTCCCGACTTCCTTTTGCTGGGTGCGCTTCGTTGCGCGCGTCTGTAGAAACTAGGTCACGCCGCAGCCGTCGCATGCGGCGGGTCAGCCCGCGATACTTCACAGACGTCGCAGTTGTCAGTGGGGCATGCGGTTTGCGTTTGGTCCACGGCAGTCAGCCAATGAGAAGATAACATGGACAAATGCAAACCGTTTGCTCCACTCACACTTGATGGTATTGTAATGTCACCTCGAGACCTCAGTGGGGTGCGCCGCGCGCGAAGTGGGCGGGGTGACCTACTTTCGATGGACGCGCGCAACGGACGTTCGCCCCTTTCGCAGGACAAAATCATTGAAAGACACTTTTTCGTGGTTCACCCGGATTGCAAAAAGAGATCTGCTGAAAATCTCGTTTATGGACCGAGACACAAATATTGTTGTTTACCATGTGAAGGTAGAGAAATCGGTCACATCCATCACAACTGCTCTGTAGCCACAGAGAGACTTAATAACAACCGCAGTGCGGTTTCATTCCGATATCAAAAACAGCAAAGCGTATCCAACCAACACTCTACTCAAGTTCTCGTCAAATGATGGATAACTTCTATAAGGAGGGGCAGTGAATAACGACTACGTTATCTCTTGCACCTCTAGCTGGTCTTTCTTCAAGAAAATGCTTAATGAAAATAAAAAGGAATTAAAACCAATAGTCGATCTCCTCAAGAGGTTAGTCAAGAAAAGAGCTAGCGAAAGGGTTCCGCCAGAGAAAAATCGAGATAGAACAGCATGAGACTGCTTCGATGGCAAATTCCCTTTTTCTCGCATTAAACGAAAAGTTTCAAGGGAACTCAACAGTTTTTTTTTCAGACCTATTGGAGGGTTATATTGTTCGGAAAGCCCGATTGCCAAGATTTTGCGATAGTTTAGACTTTTTCTGGGGTGTCCTGGTAGTTCCAACGGAAGCAATATAAGGACACTACCGTTTGTGGGCACGACGTATCCGGCTCCCTCTACCGTGATTGTTCAGAATTTGAGTAGTTGAACTGCCTTCTATACTCGACTCGTACTTCTCATGCGTTGGGATCGGAGGCTGTTCTGTTATTGAAATCTAAAAACTACTGGACCTTCGGGGTTTTTCGGGGAGTAGCGCTCTGTATACTATTTCTTTCTGACCTTTCCGAAAATCTCAGGAAAAATCTAGACCTCAGGGAAGTTGCCGGCAAATACTTCCCAGGAAGCGTTATAATTATTACACTATTGACCGGAGTATCATGCGGGAATAGTAGAAATGCTAGAATTTCAGACAAATGTCACCGCCCAATATTGCACATTTGTAATGCCACCTCCATGTACTAATTTGGAATATTCTGAGGATGAGGTCTTGCGATATCAACATTTTGTAAGCACATTTTCCTTATTTGTTTTTCGAGTTTTCAGAGATTGTTTCAGGGTAAACACTCGATTGTCTCCTCCTAACAATGTACTTACAAGTTGGCTCTTTTCCCTTTGGAGGTCGATGCAAAGCATTGAAACAGCAGCTTTCAAATATGGTTGTCAGTTTCAGGAAATCAGGGGGTTGGACGCGGAGAGAATGGGTTTCAGCGGAAATCGGAAGAGTTTACAACTGCCCTCAGGGCCATTGGCCCATTCAAGTGGACTTTGAACCTTTCATGGAACAGACAAAACTGAAAAATGCGCACATCAGGGCACTTCTCCTAAGCAGTTGGTCCTGTCATTTTTACTAACAGCATTGCTGTCTACAAATTGCGAACAGATCTCTTTTTCGTGCCGTGCATCATGATGTTCGGGTTGGTTTGAAATGGTCACTTTGCGGCGAGAGCTACGTCGCTCATTAAAGGCACAGTTCGCGATAATTCAGTGGGCGGGTATGTCAATGACGTGTCCNCCCGTCCATAAAATTATCGCGAACTGTGCCTCTAAGTATTGCAGCAGAATGGAGCGGAAGCGGCGCGGCGAGTAAGGAAAACAGGTACAAAAGAAGTAGCAGAAGAATCACGAAAAAAATGCTACTCGCATACCGAACTAGCTGTATGAGGAACACTAGAACTGCCCTAACGAGGCAACTAGCTCGCGATTGCCGCGTGCGGCGAATGGATTACACAGAACCGATTCAACTGCCCGTCTCTCAGTGATTTTACTGGGGAAATCTGAAACGACTTCCATATGCTGGTGACTGTATTGGGCCAGATTCTATTTTCTCCTTTCAAATTCCCATTTCAAAAATCGGTCAGCAACCATTTCATTGGCTGTCTTATGACAATGATTGCCACCAGAATGTGGTTTTTACCTCTGCTCCTTGAGCAGCACACGCATTAGTCAACCCAACGGGTCGCTTCATAAGGCTTACATTAGTCGAGAGAAGTCAAAACTATTTCCAGAAAACGGAATCATGCATGATTACTGTGAAGAAAATGCTTCTGTGTGCCTGCTTCAGCGATTACTGCTCTTCGGATCACAAAAAGATAAAGGTTCGAGTTACTTCCAAGGTTTTTCTTTTTGGGGGCTACCTTCAGGTCACCCTCACGGTTCAGCTTTACTATATGGAATTCCTTTTGATTATATTCTATTTTCAGGCGATATGGTTGAAGAGCAAAGACTCAAAGGCAAACCCCCAGTTAACTAAATGCCTTGACGGTATAATATATGCAAACAAAAGTAAGAAAAAGCCAAGTCGAGAAAAATCCCTTATACAAAGCTTCTGTCTTGTCGTCACCTCGAACCTCGAATGACGAAGCAGTTGATCCTAGTTGAAGGCACAGCTTACAATGATTCTAGGGTATCCAGTTGGAGACGGATAATGGAAGTGATAGTCCAGGACAGTGCAAAAGTGGAGAAGTGAACGAGAAAATCGGCATATCTAGAGAAATATGAGACCTAAAAAGAGTAGTAAAATTAGGCTTGTGAGAAGATTACGACAACAGTGGTATGGAAGCGGTTTTTGGACGAGCTGTCCAAATGGGTTTGCCATGATGTTCAACTGGCTGCCTGGGTGCAATGTCTCCGTCTCTGTGCAAATGATGCAGCAGCCTTCACAGCCACTGCGACGCCACGAGAGCACGACCGCTTTTGGGTGTGTATGTCGGCTAAGTCAGTTTCGGGGCCCTTATTATACCTTATCAGGACCGTTTTTACATCCAACAGCCTCCCTTATGCGATCTTTGAGAGTTACAGGTTCATCCAGGGATAGAATTCCAGACAGGCTGTGGTCCCAAATGATAGCGCATGTGAAATTATGGGGCAAGAAACGGTCTAAATAGAGAGTAACAAGTTCTTTAAAACCATCTTGGCCGACGTAAACACCCAGAAGTGGCCGAGTACTAAGGGCCTTGTAGAGGCTGCGCCTTTCATAATTGAGTGCAAGTGTTGTAAACAACTGATCTGGAGCATCGCAATATGTAAACGAAGGTACAGTAGCATAATTGTAATAACAATATGGTAGACAGAGTGAAAATGTTGCAACAGCGCAAAATGTTGATTGCAGTCCCGACCATTGGCGACAGTGAAAGTCATTTTTAAGCAATTTTTTGTTTACTTTGTCTCCTCTTTACGCGATCGCATACGAGGGAAACTCGTCCATTGCCCCTCATCCAGCAACATCCACGCTACTTCCGTCGCCATAAACTCGTATAGCTTTCAATTGTATACTTTTGGGAAGCCCTATCGTTCCTAAGGGCCGTCGATTTTCATGCCATTCTCGCACTCTGCACTATGCATTATCACTTCAATCTCTCAATTTCACTTTAGTTAAGTACCTCAAGACTATCGTACATTGAGCCTTCCAAGAGCTTTCTGTGGATGGTTTCGTCTTCTTTGCTTCTCACCCACTAATCATTCGCAGCCAAATGATTTTTCGTATCTCATAGAATACCCTGAAATTGCTTTATTTCAGGTACCCCTTCTGGCAATTCTCTTCGATCCTTGTCCGGGAAAGGTAGGTAGTATGGGCAAGTATTGTGAAACACTTCTTCTTCACGTTATATCTCCGAAGCAGTATAAACGAAAACCAGGGAAATAGTCCAAGACCCCTCTGGTAGGGTTGGTTTATTCGATGAAGGTATTAGAACCGGTAAGAGGCAAGGAAATTCGAGTACTGTTACAGCTATTGCTCTGAACACCTGTAGCACGAATTTTTTCGTTTTCACGATGCAAATCGTTCGATAAAGCTCTTTCCGAAATTTCTTTGAACCAGTAAATCCTGCCGTATCACCACGAAGTTACCGAATGTACAGAAGACGTTCAACCGTCTGTTGAGACAAGATGTACGGAGAATATCCCGAGATTGAAGCTCAGAGATCAGAAACCCTGTTAACGCCATGTACGATAGGCTCGAGACAGTCATATACACCACAACCCTTAGCCAGCTCCCTCTCCATTGAATACTGGTTGTTTTCACAAAGGAACCCGTGGCGAACCACTGACGACCATCCTCCGCAACTACTTCGCATTGATAGCGGAGAGTAGGGTAGAATACCTAAACGAGCTGCACAGGTGACAATCCGTGAAGATATTGAAGATAACCAGGTTCCTCTGGTTATGAGGATGCACGGAGTCAGTCATAGACGGACTTGAGGAAGCATTCGGAAGGACAGGTCCCGACTCTTGGGGAATGATCTAACAGCTGAAGGTGGTATGGGCCACGCTGTAAAGCATCGAATAAATGGATGAAAGTGTAGGGGGCGAGGGGACTTTCTGATTTTCGAAGGAAATGTATGGTAGTCGTCACTCTGCAGCATTTCAAAAATTGTTCGATTCGGGAGCAGCCCATCTGAGCATCCATCCTATTTTCGGCGGAGTAAGGTTGCTCTTCATAATTTCTACTTATGGGCCCTCACTCGCGCTGTAGAGCTCACGGGCCTTAACACTGACCGGTCTACCTTCTTCTTGAGCGCCGTCGGTCGCCTGACCCTTGTAATTTCTTCAAATAGAGTAAACTCTTACCTAGTAGAGTTCCTTTCAAATATATCGTAATGTTAAATTTTAATGAAATTCAGATCCAAGAAAAGGAGGAAAGAGGAAGAAGAAACACGCCCCAATGCTATTCAGGTCTCATCAAAGGAGATATTCATGTCCTTCTGGTGTCCCTATAGATCACATTGATATCTTTCAGCTTTTCTATATCGGCAAATCTATTATTTATGATTGTTGCTTGCTTCATACGGGACTAATCTAAAAATATTCTAGTATATGCTCAAGATAAGTGACTCAAGTAAGTAGAACTGAAAGGAGTTTGAAAATAGAGAACACCAACCGTCTACCCATTTAATAGGAAACCGGTTGTCCTGATAGCTGACCTGTTTTCGAATTTGTTTTCCTTCCTTCTCATTGAAATTAATATCTCTAGTTTACTGGATTAAATTTTTTTTCAGAGTTGTTCCATGAATGTGAGCGTCTTCGAATAAAGTTTGAAAGTTGTGAAGGACTGTTTTTGCATTTTGATTCAAAAGTCCTACATAAAAGGGACTGGATGAACAGCACTCAGACGAGGAATTGTTCCCGGTGTTTGAAGGATATGATCTTGAGACCAAACCTCAGAACAGAATCGTCACACTGTCACACTACGCTGATAAGTGTGACATCAAAGTGATTTCAAGAGATTTTTTAAGAATTTGGAAGAAACACCTGAAAGAGGGAGTGGTCAGTCTGTACGTTGCCAAATGCGCGGGCATCATTCATAATGTGAACCACTACTGAGACCTTTCTGAGTCAATTTCCTGATTGCTCTTCAAACTCATAGAGTTTCCTTAACTGGAACCCTTTAATGCAGTGTTCAAATTCGAGGAGTAGGCCTATAGTAAAAATATCAGAAATAGAGAAAGGTTTCAAGGTGGTTCTGCGCTNACCGTCAAATCGAGAAAAAGATGTGGCATCTGAACATGATGAGGCAATGTCGCCTGCAGTGGCAGATGGCGCTATGCCAGTGCGCGCTGATGTTGTTGAAGAGACAGTGTGTTCAAATCCTTCAAAGGACGACACTGCTAATGATGTCAGAAATACTACGATTTAATTCGATATCATCATAGAGTGGTGGTTATGAGAAGAGAACAGAAAGCTGAAGCAGGTTTTGGGTTAATGAAAGGAGAGGGTAGTTAAAACTTCTATTTTCCAGCTGTTTGAAAGGTCTCCGCATGCCAATCTGTTCATTACGAAGTTCTGATTTTGTTCGAGTTCTTCTGGAAAATACTTGGTCCTCACCTTTGCTGCAGAGTTCGCTTTTTCGATTTTCCGGAGTAGAATAGCAAGTTCTAAGAAACCAAGTAGGGTGAGTATTAGTACAGCAAGTTGGAAGGGCGGGAATGTTGCTGTTTGTGTGATGAGTTCAATCCCACAGACAGCTCGAAAAAGACTCAATAGTATTTCATGGAACTCTCAAGAGCCCGCGACAGAGGAGTGATAGGTCTTCTGGAAAGGCAGGAACTGGAGCAGGAGTTAGCAGCGAATAAAATCGATCTTTGTGGTTTCGCGGCTAGGAGAGGGAAGCGGAAGAGGATGAGCAGTAGGAGCGATAGGGTTTCAAGGAAAAGTGATAAAAACGCTCTCCTGTGTACAAATGACCCGATAAATCCACACTTGAAAGTGTGTCCCGTTCCTCTACCTCCCCCGCTGCTGCTATAATCTTCATAGCTAATTATTGATAATATCGTATTTCATAAGGCTCGATCTTCAGCCTTAACTCCCTGCTGATAGATTCACCCGAAGGAGCACTGATTATACCTCAGAAGGACTTGAGGGCGCAGTTCACGATAAAAATGGTTTCTGAGTTTCCCTCATAGGATAAACTTGAGGCGCTCGCGTATATCATATCTGGCATTATTAGGTCGGAAAATGGCGCAGTTAGAGAATTATATGGCTCAAAGGTTGGCCTATGTGTGTTGGACGAGTTTCACCGGCATTGTAGGGGCTGCACCGATCACAAGAGAACCCATGTACGAAGTTCAAACAACTTGTCATGACCCATAGTGACAGTGGAAGGCAGTTCTGTACAGTTCTGGCTTGATGTAGTCAACTTTTTGCCCAATTGCAATAACTGAAACTCGTCCGAATAGCCCTTCCATGTTATTTCCGTCATGGCAATCTCGTCCAACCTCTAATTTCCCTACTTTTCAGGATCCATATTTTTGTTCGAAATCCTCTCGCTTTTTTTCACTGTCGCTGAACTATTCGCAATCTATTTTTCGGCTTTTCCAATAGAAAGGGGTACCTCAAAATTATCGTGAACTGTGCCTCTGAGAATGAATATAACATTCTTAACGGTAACATCAAATGTCACCCCAGTAAGCTTGGACACTTCTTCCGGGGGTTTGTAAAACACCTTTTCGAGAAGGAACTATCTGAAAGAAGGTTCCACACTCGTATTCAAGTAGTTTTTGAAGAACTGCATCATGCAAGACCCATTAAAGTGAAGCCTCGAATACAATTCAAATGGGTGGCTTTTTTTCTGGAACACTTGATCGATGCTCTATGTTTTTTCCTCCTTCGGATCTCAGAGACTTAGTGAACACGCTCATTCCAGCTTAGTGTGTCCGAGTATGTACTATAGGGTTTTATGTGCAAAGCTGGTTCCTTTCTTTGGCCTATACCTCTTTTCGATTTCAATTCGCGGACATTCTTGTTGCCTTTTTCGACGACAGCCCGTAGAACTGGTATCGTGATCGGATTTGTTTGCATGGTCGTCGTATATCGTCGGGCATTAGATGTTTCACGGATGTCCACTTGCGCAATACCATGCCTTGTAACTGTAGCCTTTCATTGGAACACCAATTTTTCGTGTTGCTTTTTACATCCGACATAGATAATTTTCCTTTTTGAGATTCATTTGTATTCACAAGAGATCGTCAGTTATTCCTAGATTACTCTAATCATTACCTTTAGAACAGTTAGGCTCAAGAGGACCTTTTTGGCAATGTTCAGATAAAGGATGAAGGATAAAGTCCTGGGGCGCTAACAACTCCGTCAGAGGGGTGCGCCCCGCACTCGACTTCCATCCAAAATCGTAGTACGTGAGGAATGCTTACGTGAAGTATACAATGACTTGCGGTGACCAGCCAAAGTATTTACAAGTCTGGGTTTTTATCCTCCTAGGCAAGGCTGGCTCCGATTAGCCGACGATCCCGGAGGAACGGAAGTTCCGTTGGCCCAGGCGGGTATCGATCCAGAATTTGAACCCGTGACCATAAGTGCGTGGAGTGGTCGCCATCACACCACCTCCGTACTAACATTCACGTAGAGCACTTAGCCCGTCTTTGTTATGGCTTTTGATTGATCTTACTCCGATGCGTTATGGAAGTGGAAAAAAAGGAAGAGATGATCAGGAATTTTTAACATTGATACACCCTTTTTCGACCATAGCTTTGAATATTCGACCTTTATTTTAGATTGTAGTTGTGTTTGAAAAAGTATGGAACCCAGAAGGGATAGAAAACCTTGATGGCTAAGTTGAGTACCGATCTGGGATTCAATCCCAGGCTCAGGCGTATGATAGTGGGTCACCGGCAGATCACTACGTTCTTCCGGTTTATTCATATATTATCGTATATTGCTGTCAACAACACACGTTATTTATGAGAGGAACAAATATTGGCGTAAATCCGATATCTGAGGATCCCTACTATGTAACCAATGGAAAGACTTTTCATTGCCCTATCCCACTCCTAAGCAGCCAAAAGTCATTACCACATCCTGCTCCCATACTACATTATCGCTAAAAGGAAAGCACTGAGAGAAGAGGTGTAGGCTTTATCGCCTTTTTTTGTCACCGAGATTGATCTGATATCAATTATTGACGGGAAATAATCAGCCTAAACTTGGTCAGTGCAGAATGAAGCCAGATTCCTAGCTTGCATTTCAATTCAGTTCGATAGGATTACCAGACTTTCAGGTCACTATTGGCCAATTGCATTGTTTGCCAGTATTGAGGCTTCTACAGAAGTATACGGCTAATTCATCAAACACAAGCATCAACAATCATACTCAACTAGTTACTGTACCACTGATAGGGTTTCTGTGTGGTAGTCTAACTCACATGGTCGCACCGTGGTATTGAATCGTCAAGGAGAGAATTGGTCTTTTGCAGATCCTTTATGTCTTCGGTACCGTGTGGGTCTCCCATGGGATCCTTTAGGCCGGAGTACACCTCTCGACATGATTATGGTGTAAACTTTCTGTAGTTATCATTTGGTCCTGACTAAGAACGTGCATGTAACGGTAATCGAGACACACATTCTGCGGATGTCATGTCACTGAAGGGTATCTAGAATTGCTTATCGAGGGCACCGGGACGGTTTTCATTGGGATCGGAATGTTTTCT
>UZAF01019083.1:0-19641 GCA_900617895.1 Haemonchus placei
TAAAACGATGGTTCCCATGTTCCATCTTCTGGATATTTTTTACAGCCGATTTTATTATTTTTGTTAAAATATTTACGGCCATGTTCAATGAAGTCTGTTCAGATGATTGAAAAAGCTCGAAAAAAGTTGGGTCAACGAGAGAAGAAGATTGAGGAAGCGATTCGAGAAGTGGAAGCCGTGCACAAGTAGGTTTTATTACTGCGCTGAACATTGAATGTTTCGGATTACCGCTAGCTTGCATTCGCGACTTTTGTGATATGTTCATGAGACAAGGGAATGCATAGTCTTTAAGAGGCCAGATTTCAAAAAATTTTCCAGGAATGCGGCTGAACTAATTGGCGAGTTGAATGGTTTGCGTGATTCTGAAGCACTTTCTGCGGTTGTAACGGTTTCCGATCCGACAGCTCAAGCCGAAAAATTGAAAACGCTCAAAGATAACCTCAAAGCAGTTGGAGCTCGGGTACGTCATCGCCTGTCCCATCTGTCCAATTATGACAAAATGTTTTTGTTGCATTCAAGGTAGATGATTTTGTTGCCGAATGCAAGCTGCTAATACGAACTGGTGGGCCAGAAGCCGACACTGCTGAACTGGTACGTTTTCTAAGCGGCTTTTGCAATCCTGAGGGGAATTTACGGCATGACCTGTATTTGTGGTTGTTCAGGAGTTTACGGTAAAATGAGATTTAGGATAACATGATGAAAGATGTGTGTGATATGTGGTCAGTAGTTTCTACGACTGTTGCCGAAAAGGAACGTGAAGCGGACTCCGCTGTTCAACAACTGGGAAGGTGAGTGTGGGGCACCTCGATAAACTCGCTGTCACGAGGGATTTGATGAGTTTCAGATACGAAGATGCCTACAAGTCATTGCTGAATTGGATTGAAGAGACGGAGGAGCTCATGGAAAACCAGCGTCCTCCGGCCGCTGATGCCAGGGTGGGTGCCACCCGAGCGATTCATGAGAAAAATGTTGTTCTGAGTTAACAAATGGATCATTTTAGGTGGCGAGAGCTCAGCTTCATGCTTACGACGTACTCATGAAACATATCGATGACAAAGACTTCAGGTCTGCTCTAATTTTTTCGAATATTTTAACAGCTTCAATTTTTATTTTCAGCGTCAAAGGTTTCTCAGCCCTAATTGCGAAGCTCATCGCCATGACCACTGTGGAGGAGGAAGTGAAGTCTTTGAAGGAACGAGATGAGGAAATCAACAAAAGGTAACTTTTTTGTTGAGACCTACGCAGATTTGACCGGCGTTTTTAAAGTTTGGCCGTTTATACTTCGAGTTAATGATGACGTTTTAGGTATAATGAGCTCGTTGCTGCAGCTCATGATCGTCAGAGACGTCTCATCGAAGCCGTCGATTTGGCAGAACGATTATCGGAGGGCGTTATTCCTGTTGAATCGTGGCTTGCTAAAGTGAGGTCTTTTTTCGAGCGCAATATCTCTTCAGAATTTTGCGGGGGACTGATTTTGATGTTTCAAGGCTGAAAAACGGCTAAATGCTTTGGGAAAGATTCCCACGAATGTGGAAAAAATGGAAGAGCAGCTGAAAGAGCAAAAAGACCTTGACGATGAAGTTTACCAGAAAGCTGAGGATGTGGATCATGCTCTTGCTGTGAGTTCCTCTTTTTCATATGCCATATTTATATCGTGTTAATCACGTCAATAACGATCAATAATCGTTTTTCAAATGAATTTTTTTTATTCAAAATCTCAGACCTTTACTTCAAGTCATAGAGCATGTCATTATGAAAGTCATTCGTTGCCTTTTTTATGTTAAATTTCAAGCTAAATCAGTGGCAAAGGCCATACCGGCGAATTAGCGACACCATTATCTAACTAAATAAGGGAAATTATTAAATACTGATCAGGAAAAAGATTGAAATCAAATGTCTCCCCACGTAGTAACTACCACTTGGAAACCTTCAGCCAACAGATCATTCTCCACTTGAGTCCTTTTCTGCTGACTCAGTTTTTCAACCTCGCTTTGATGTTTGTTCGCCAAAGTTGTGGCAGTAACCAAAAAATTTGCTCAAACATCAAAAAAGTGGGAGGGCACTGAGTGGCAATGTTGGTCATTATCATCACTTTTGAACGAAAAAAAGAGGCAATTATGCAATCTTCATTGACTGGGCCCTACAACGTCGGACGTTTAGCTGTAAATTGCTCCTGTTCTCGTCGTGAGTTGAATGAAACTTGATTTTCATTATCTTCGCGCCGATTCAAATAGAATTCTCTGAAAAAAGCCTTCAAAACTTGCTGCCATAGTAGCGTTTGTGCATTACTTATGTAGCGTTACATTCCGGATGGGGACCACAACTAAAATGCCCCTTCGAATGATGACGTTATAACATATTGTTCCTCCGGCGTTGCTAAGCTTTTTCAGATCGTTCCAATGCTAAGCGCCCTGGTGAGCGTAGAGGATGCGAATAGCCTGGAATCTCAAGCAAATCAGATCACTAGTCGCTACGAGTCCATCGCCCATCGCGTTCGAATCACCAGGGATCTGCTTCAAGAAATGGCTCTTACCGTGAACGATTTGTTTGCCGTATGTTCCTCTTCGCTCCTTTTCATTTCCTCTTACCCAATGTCCTAAAGCTCTTCTAGGATCTCGATAGCTTGGAAGTATGGCTGGGTGATATGGAGCAGAAAATGGACGAGATCAGTGAAATTGCAATCGCACCCGATGATCTCACGGAGCAGAGCAACATCGTTGGAGTGCGTTTCCATGCTGTTGATGACGTATTTATTTTTCTAGTTTAGACAATTATTTTGTCAGGATCTTGTCACTGCGATAACAGAAAGGGATGCGGAGATATCAGCTGTAATGGAAGTTGGCCGCCAGCTCTGCAGGCAATCTACCGGTGACGAAGCGGTTCCGTTACAATATCGTATGGATCAGTTGAAAAAAAGGTTCGAATTCAGCAAAAACTCTAGTGTTGTGAGAGACCTTCTCGACCGGAACGTTTTGGGCGAAACGGTCGAGTATCGTTTGTTTCAGATACGGAGACATTATGCTTGTTGCGGACGAGAAGTTGCAGCTGCTTGCAAAAGCGATCCCACTCTCAGAACGGTTCCATGAAGGATTCGAAGCTGTCATGGAGTGGGTTGAAGCCGTTGAAGAAGATCTTATTCAGATTGATACTGCAGACCTTGACACTCAGACCCAGGTAGGGACAGCTCCCAGTCATCCCTTGGGCAGTCACCCTAATACTGTCCTCAATTTTTTTCATATCGAGATCTGATTTATAACCAATGGTTTCAGCTAGTGTTCTCCATGGAAGAAGGAGTGAGCCACTGGCGTCCAGAAGTTGACGACCTCGTCGCCGTTTCATCCCAACTTCAAGCGCTGAGCAGCCCAGATCAGGCTGAGGAACTGTTCCAGAGCACTGCAGAGATGAATCGACGTGTCAATCAGATTGCTGACAAGGTACTTCACCATCTGAACTCCCAAGACGTTTTTTTCAATTGGGAAGATTCTCAAAAAATTCTTTGAAATAAGATACACCGTGACTGAACGTGTTCCTTCATCCACCCACATAATTGTTGAGTTTAGGTGGCTCGTCGTGCTGAACGCCTGGATGTTGCTGACCGTCAGAGCCGCGCGGTGTTCGACGAGCTCAGCTTCCTCCTCGAATGGCTCGGATATGCTCGCGACAGGGTCGTCGCTGCAGGCCCTCCGTCAATTGATCCCGACTTCGCTCGCACTCAACTTCGCAACCAACTCGTCATGAACGACGACGTCGCCGCCAATAAGGTTACAGTTTTTCAGCAGAGTTCTCCCGCTTCACTTCCTTCAGCAATCGATTCAGGGGCGTCTTCGAGAGATTACCGTTGAAGCAAAAAAAGTTTGTCGTGAGCTCGGTGGAGAAGGTGGCGAGTCTAGCACAGCTCTTGCCGAACAATGCGATCATGCAAAAGAGCTGGTTGACGAGGTCCGTTTGCATTTCTGTCCTAAGACCTTTTATCTCCATAGAAACGCTTGGTTTTCAGGTTACTGCGCTCTGTATGGACCGCACCGAAATTTTGGAGCGCGCCCTTGCCTTATCCCAGCATCTGACTGTCGAATTTGATCGGCTTGCTAACTGGCTGGATCAGGTCGATGATGAGCTTCGTACGGCTCCCGATCTCACCACAGCGACTCCTCCTCATCAGCTACGGAAACAACGAGAGCACAACGCAGTACGCCCAAGCTTTATTGTGAACTAAAACGTGCTGAATCTGAGATTTTTCCGCTCAGGAGCTTTCTGCTGCGATTTTGACGTATGTTCCAATAGTGGAACAATTTAAAAGCGACGTCAAGGCACTGCAGGAGATCTGTGTCCCCGAAGACGGCGTGAAACTTGGCGAGCTCGCTGATGAGATTGTTGCAAAGTTTGTTCTAACAATGATTTTTTCCCTAATTTTTCTTGAATTCGCAATTCAGTTGAATTCAGTTGATTTCGCAATGAATAGACTGACTCAATGGGAGTTTTCTTCTTCTCTCCAGGTATGGCGATATGCGAAAAGCAGTTGAAGCACGTGGTCAGGCTCTGGACAGCATTGTTGATGCCACGAGTGGACTTGGTGAACGTCTGGAAAACTTCGTACAGACCCTACAAGGAGCATCAGACCGTCTCCGTCAGAACACTTCAGTCTCTTCGGATCCGACACTACTAAAGTCTCAAATAGCGGAAAATCTTGCACTAAGAGAAGGTCTCAAATCGAAACAAGCTGCCTACGCTGCACTGCAAGAGAGCGCTGCTGAACTTCTTGCATCACTGCCACCTGGTCAGTTGAAGAAGTAACTCTTCGTAGTTGTATTGGCTCTTTTCAGGAGATATGTCTTTTCAGAAGATTCTGCCAGACAGGAAGTCAATGAGAAACTCAGAAGGTTGGCCGATTTATGGAAGAGCATTGAGCAGGAAGCTGAGGATCGTGGAGGTTTCCTTGAGTCGATACTGGCGAAGGCTAATCACTTCTGGAATGAGCTCGATGAGTGTCAGAGAGCGGTTCGTTCTTTCTTGGTGTTCTCGAGGTCTTTCTTATCAGAATTGACCCTCATTTTGACTCCGGAGCAGTTGTAGGCTCTTTTCTCTTGAATTTTATCCTTTCTTTTTTCATCTTGTTCTGTTTCCAGATAGACGATCTGCGTATGAGGCTGGAGTCCGTCGAACCAGCAGCTGGGCAACCTGAGCAACTGCAGCGACAACAGGTCGAAATGCAGACTGTGGCCAGCAGCATGGCTACAACCGAGAATCGTCTCGTCGGACTCCGTGAAGTAAGATCTGCCACCCAAAGATAATCGTGGTTTCGGAGGGTATTCACTTCTTGTAGGCTGGTGTCGCCCTCTCAGGAATCGTTCCAGCTGAGGAGCAAACAGTAATCAATGCCCAAGTAGATGCTGTACATGACGGATGGGCAACTATCACTAAACTTTTTGCGGACAAGAACAGGTAGGTTGAGCAGGAGGTGGCAGATTATTTAGTTGGACCCTTAACCGCCGAGTGTTAGCTCTTATGCAATTTTCCCACAGGGATCTTGTCGTTGCGATGGAAGATGCGATGGCCTTCCATGCAGATCTCTCTAATCTTCTGAATTGGTTGGACGTTGCTGAAAAACGACTAGCATTGCTACCAGCAGCTGAATCAGTGAAGGTAACTTAATGGGCGTCAATCATCTGACCATCTCAGATATCGATTTTGCCCATTATCAGGTGGACGAAATTCCCCGTGTGTTGGAAGAGGTGCACGCGTTCAAAGACGAAATGGACAGTCAAGCTGTACTGAAGGTTGGAACCTTTCGTTTTTTTCAACGGCGTTGATTTCGGAAAGTCCTGGTCATGTTTTCAGGAACAACTCTGCTACACGGCGTCACAGATAGCTAGTGGTGCTCCGATCCATCAGGCCGCTGCAATTCGTCAACCCATCAACAAGCTCAATCTGCGATGGACTCAACTCTATTCGTCTCTGTGTGACAGAGAAAATAAGGTTGGTTATCCTCGAGATACTCCAATTTTCAGGGACCAAAATATGGTCCAATTAAAAATTTTGATTAACCATTGAAAGAACTAAACCCACTTCTTTCGATAAACCTTTCGGCTGGATCCACCCAAAACTTTCGGCTCCAAAATGTTCGCCTGTCGCTGAAGGGACCTGTACAAGTTGATTGTGACCCAAAGGCCTGAATTAGGAAAAAAAATGTTTAGCATGGCTCATTCTCTGTCCTCAAGTTCTTTACCCTCCTCTTGGTGACGAGCATCACATCTGAGGAAGACTGGGAACGTTTGTTTGGTTAGGTAAACATCGTGCCACTAACAGATTTTTGTTTAGGTAGAGCGTATGCTTCTACAAATGGGTCGCCTGTCAGAAGCTGTGGAACAGTTGATTACATGGATGAGAAAAACTCGAGGCACCCTCAATGAATTGTCCGTCGCTGCACCGGCACTTCGACAACTCGAAATCCAACGTTGTCAGCTGATTGTCGTCTCGAATGACATCCATGCTCACGAGAGCAGGTTCGTGAAACAGTTTTAGGGGAGCTCGATTTGATCCTGATGCTTTGGTAGCTCATTTCAATCACATCACCCCAGCATTTGCCGATGGTCCAGTACAGGGTGTGATAAGGCTTCACGAAGTAGTCTTTTGAGCGCGTTAGTTAGAAGATCGAAAAGGGGCTTTACTGGGTTATCATCAGTTGAAACGGCAAAGCTTCTTCCTTTACATTTCAACTGGTCTTCAGGGCTCCTCCTTACTTCCCTTGGCCATTTTCCTTCATCTACGTACCCATCCTTCTCCCTTCTCTTCTCTTCCCGCTCACGAAAACGAAAATTCAGTATGCCACATTAGTCTTACAAAAATTTACCGTAAACTAAAATGCGTTGAACGCAAGTTCCACAAACAAATCATTCCCTTTTACGGCATGACCCTATTTGAATACACAAATCTTCAATCGTCACATATACGATGCATCGAAAAGGGACCTCGAGCGAGGGCATGCTAAGGGGTTAGTATTGCATCATGTGCACTCTTTCGAACCAGGACCGTTAGCCGGGATTACTGTAAGACCAATGTGCCCTATTGAGTTTTCGTTTCTCCCGGCTCCGAGGTCATGCTGATGACCGGCACAGTCAGCATACTATACTGCTTATGTATTTTGATGTTCTTGAAATATTTTATGGATGAAACTACTGTCTGAGGTGGTTTTCCCAAGTGAGTCATCGTAAGTGGTGCAGCTATGGGTTTAGCGATTGCCATAAGTGCCGCACTGTCATTTTCTTTGTTTAGATAGTCGCTCATAAATCCTGGACAAAGCAGAACAAAATGGGCCCATTCGCACCCCAGTGACCTGCTTTGCTTCCTCTTCATGCCTAATATTGCTTCACTGTAGTGTGTCGACACTGAATGCTGCTGCCCAGCGACTTTTGCGAGACGATCGAAATACGGACGTGTTGGATAGGATGAACGAGATGAACAAGGAATGGCGAGAACTGAATGAGATTCTGGAGGCGTTGACTATTCAGATGGAGCGGGTAAGATCCTTCGAGAGTTTGTGATTTGCTTCCGAAGGAATTGCTTTGCTTGTTCAAGGCCAAAGCAGATGCGGAGAAGGTAGGCAGGGAGACGGAGCAATGGATGGCATGGTTGGAAGATGTAGAATCGCAGCTGGCGACCACAAAACCAACCGGTGGCCTCCCGGAAACGGCTGAAGTTCAGATGGACGACTTCCTTGTGCTGCGTGCTGAGGTGGCGTTCTCTCAGCTTTGCCGGCCACCATGCCTTGATCACTGTTTCGATTCAGATAGCCCAGAATAAGCCGCTAATCGAGAAGTACATCCATGATGCTGATGTAGCACTTGATAACGCTGATGCTAATGCGCAAACGTGGATGGCACGGAATCACGCCCTCATTAAGAATAAGTGGTCCAAAGTGAAGGTGAGAGTTCTCCGGGACATTCCTGTGCTCCACTTGCGCCTAAGCACCAACCTTTCCTTCGTCAATACGATGATCTTCAGGAATTATGTGCTGATCGCGAAAAGAAGCTTCAACTGGCTTTGGAAGAAGCAGTTGCTCTTGACTCTTCGATGCGTGACACAGCTGAATGGTTGGCCGCTGCAGAACAGCGATTGGCTGCCGTGGTAAGTTGCCTTCTTTACAGTTACTGAATCGCTACCAATCGACCTATGTGTTGGTATTTGTATTTCCTTTGTACAGGCCCCTATAAGTCGTCTTGTCGATGTTCTGGAGAAACAATTGTTGGAAAATGAGAAATGGGTGGACGAGGTCGCTGTGCGGTGAGTAACTATCCCGCTATATATAAAACGCTAATGCCTGTGTGCTCGTGTTTGTTTGTTTGTGTGTGTGTGTCCGACCGGAAATTCATAAATCCTGTTCCCGTGACCCCAAGCGTTCACATTTGGTAGGAGTACTGGAGACAGGCTGGGAACACTTATGCTGTGTAGCAGGACCGGACTCCGCCCACATTGGGCGGGGTAGTGAACGGAAAATCATAGCTCCTGTTCCTGTGGACCTAGAACGTTCAAATTTGGTAGGAATACTGGAGGTAGCGTTGGAACACCTCAAGTAAGTATCAGAGCCAGACTCCGCCCACAGTGAGCCTGGCCAGGGCTTCAGAGGGAATTGGTAGCTCCTGTTTCCGTGGATCTAGAGAGTTCAAATTTGAGAGGAGTAGAAACGGCAGGATGGGAACACTAACGGTAAGTGGCAGAATCGGACTAAACCTGGGGGGGGATGGGAACACGTATGGTGGGTGGCAAGAACAGGCTTCACCCTTAGGAGTCAGATTTGCTCAAAATAATTTTACAAGCGGGAATTTGTAACTTCTGTTTCCGTAGAATTGGAGGGTTCAAAATTGGTAGTAGGTGAGATAGTAATACTGACGACAGGATGGGAACACTGACGATAAAAGAGGCCTTAAAAATCAAGAACCACCGACTAATTCCGAATGTTTCTGTTACTAACGATCTAGCTTTGACTCTTTGATACGTTTCGCTCGACAAGAAGGGTAAGTACAGGGATAGGTACCGATTCAATATTACGACCGCTTCCCAGCAAAAATCGTGACTCACTGAAGGATTACGGTTTTCCTCTGCTTCGGGGTCATTCTTGGCAAAATCTTCAGACTGCTAATAATCTTGGATTCACACCTAATGATATATCCGTAGAGAAGTTCAAAAGAGATAAATAATACATCCGTATCCGCTTCATTAATCACGACAGTCAATTATAGTCTTATTATCGACAACATTTGGGAGTACTATTCGAGGCTTTGGTTGCCTACCAAATAAACTTTCAACGGGTCATTATTTTTTAAGATGAATAGCAACAGGACGAAACTCCTAATCATAGGCATAGGCATTGACTCATTTTGAATACCACTTACATGTCGTATTAGTCCTCTGTCAAACTTCGTGTTCCGAGAAGTATTATTTGCTCCAAATAAGGAGCGGTCGGTTTGCCAACTATTACAACTCAGACCTTCTTATGACTGGGCTGTAATAACTGGCAAACTGGTTAACCGACAACCAAGTAACTGCATGTTTTTCTTAGTACTGCAAACATTCATTTCGAGAGGTAACTACCTGGTTTTCTAGGTAACTTATGTTTGCAGACGAGGTAACCGTATTTTCCGTGTATTTTTTATTTATTTTCAAAATCAATGATGATGATCAATCGAAATCAATCAATGATCAATGTCTGATTTCAAAGTACAATTTTGACCACATGTATGTTGATGGCGCTTCAGGAAGCAATTGATGGCAGAACAACAAGCAGCTGGAACACGGCTTCAATACTACTGCGAGAAAAAGGACGCAATTCCGATCAAGAATGGGCTTGTATCACTGAAACATCGTTTTGAGAAGGTTGCGAGTAGAACAGCTGACAGAACCAAGGTGAACATCGTCATTGTCACGACTTCTTTCGAACGTTTTTCTGTATAGCAGAAACTTGAACAGCCTCAAGGTGGGGTACACCCTCTGACCTACCAAAGGGTTCGAATATATCGTCGTGCATCGCTCCAAATTTTCGTAATGAGGTGTTTCAAATTGGAAGAAACTCGTAATTCCAGCAACTGAATGCAGCATTGGATGAAGCTCGAGTATGGATGAACGGCGTTGACGACCTAAAACTCTGGCTGGAAGACATTGGGCTGAAGATATCCAATGAACAACTTCCCACGGGCAACGTCAACGTTCTTAAACAACAACATAATGACATTAAGGTCAGCAGAGGTGTTTTTCTTAACGACTATGCTTTTAAAAATCTTTTTTTTAGAAAATACAGTCCGAGTTGGCAGCTCGTCAACAAAGTTTTGACACCACCTACAAACGTGGACGTTCGCTCATTGACCATGCACCGCGTGCAGAAGGGAAACAAATCAATGAAATGTGGGAATTATCTCGAATTTTAGTAATTTCCGTGTTAAATATCGAAATCGATTCTCCAGGAATGAAGGGTTCAAGAAGCTTTGGAATACGGTACTTGAAAAAGCAAATCAGAGACGTATAGCTGTCGAGCAGGTTTGTGTCGGAGAGCTCTACGGCGTTTGTTTGGTCCTGGCCCTGAAGATGATTGGGACGTTGTTCAGGCCCTCCTTGACAGTAGTGCATTCGATGATGCTGTACTGGAATTGGAATCTTGGATTGATGCGGAACTGGCGAAAAATGCTGCAGCAAGTGATCGTGTCCTCGGCGACATCGATACTGTGAGAGTCTTGACCGACGAGCACAAGAAGAGGGAAACAGAGCGTCTATCAAAGCAACGAGCTCTTGATACCATTGTGGCTAAGGTCTGCTGTGTTCCTTTAGGGGATGAATGGGCTACAGTTCCGATAATTACACGATTTTGATCTGTTTAGGCAAATAAACTATCGACGAATAATGTGGATGAGAGCGATAACATCACAAATGCCTGCGATCGGGTGAAACAGAAGTGGTCCCAATTGGAGGATGAGTCCCGAGCTCGCATGGCTTCCCTCGAGGATGCCTTAGCTCGAGCAACTGATTTTGACACCAAAGTTCATGAAATACTTGATTGGCTAGTGGAAATCGAAGGAAGACTAGCGGTTCGTCCTCATTATGTCGAGTACCTCTAGAACTGAATTGTTCATCTGTGTTCTGAGTCATAGGGCGTGGTTTCTGATAGGGCGTGGTTTCTAATCAGATTGTTGTCTTTTCAGGTTTCGAGCAGCGACCTGCGACAGGCATTGACTAGAGTTGAAGATATCAAAGTAGAACTGAGTAACGCTCGCGATAATCGGGACGCATGTCTCGAGGCCGGCAGAGCTCTCCAGGCCAAATGCCACCCGAGAGCCGAGCAACCGCTGAAACATTGGCTTCGAGTTGTTGAGAACCGATGGAAGGTGGGGGTTTCCAGTAGAACGATGATAATTCAGAAGTTTAATTCTATTTGTTTGAGGACGTAGAGGAACGAGCATCGGAGCGTGAATTCAGTCTTTTGGACCAGCAACAGCAGGAGAAGGAGCGCGAGCAGGCTCTGTTCGAGTTGCTGGAATTTGTTGCGCATAAACGTGAAGAACTGAATCGAATGCTCGCCCAGGCACTCCCACAGGATTTAGAATCGGTAAATTGAGTATCATATACTGATATGATGGAAAATCGGTCAGATCAGCATTGCCTGTTACAGATGCGTAAGGCTCAGCGTACTTACGAGGAGTTTGATTTCGAACTACGCGAGAAACAAGCGGATGTTGATAATGCTGTAAAAGTCAACAAAAAGGGCAAAAGGTAGGAATTTGCTTGGTAGTCGTTAATCAGTGGGTAACGGTCTGGAGCTGATGTGAGTTTTGGCAGCAATGCTGCTGCCGTGAAGCTTTCTGACGAATGGAAACAGTTGTGGCTGGACTCGATCGGTCATCAAACGGCCCTAGAGGGTCAACGCCAATTACTCGAGGAAATGCGTCGATTGGAAGGATGGCGCTGGGAGCAGTGGAAGGAGCAGTATGTGGAATGGAATGATCACCGAAAGGTAGTTTCATAATGAATCTTCTCGTAAAATTAATTTCAAAGTGAAATCATTTTCAGGCTCGCGTTTCCGATTTATTCCGTCGTTATGACCGCTCCCATACGGGTAATATACCGCGGGACGTGTTTATAGATGCAGTTCTTGCTTCTAGTAAGTCCATATCCTCGTCTTGAGAGTTTTTGAGTGCATGTTTCTCACCACATTTGTTTGTTTCCCGTGATGCACGGACCTTTTCGGAACCTTGAATTTTTTGTAAATTTGGCTTGATGGCGTGTACTTTTGGTCAAGACGAAGTTCACGATGAAAGTGGTTTCTAGGACTCTTTCCTTGGACGAACCTGTGATCCGTAAGGATAGCACAAGAGACGCTGT
Source organism: Haemonchus placei (assembly GCA_900617895.1). Lineage (NCBI taxonomy): Eukaryota > Metazoa > Nematoda > Chromadorea > Rhabditida > Trichostrongylidae > Haemonchus > Haemonchus placei. The sequence continues at coordinate 12,361 of UZAF01019083.1, forward strand.
CGTGTCGAAAAACGGCCCAGTTAAGGAGTAATAAGGGCTTCAAATTCGGTTTAGATGTACACACCCAAAGTCGGACGAGTTCTCACGGCGTTGTAGAGGCTGTAGAAGTTGCACCATTCGCACCGAGACACTTCCTTGCAGACTTCTTACTGTAGTCAGCTATATGCAATTCACACACATTCGAATAGCTCGACCAATTACCCTCCCATGCAACTTTGATCGTCACATTCTCGTCTATCCCTGATTTAGTACTTTTTTGGAACCTTATATCTCTTTGAATACGCCGATTTGTGCGTCCTTTCGCCACTTCCGCACTATTCTGGACTAACATTTCTATTGTTCCTCTAAAACTGGCCTCCACCAAATTATCGTGAACTGTGTCTTAAGCAATATCAAAGTGGTTGAAAAATTGTGCCTGATATCTCTGAGACGTTGATTTCCTAACTTCAGAGTTCCCCACATCACGTTTGGAAATGAACAAAGTAGCGGATCTATTCGACAAAGGAGATGGTTTGATAAACTCGAAAGAATTTATTGATGCGCTGCGATTTGATCGATCTGTGAGTGTTTTGGTGATTTTCTTTTATTCCATCTCAGATTGTTTGATTGGTAAGTGACAAGCAACAAAGAAGCATACGCATAGGTGGAAGGCTTTGTGGAGAAAGGGAAGTCCCATCAATTCTCGTGTTTATGATTGCTGTGTCTATTTGTGGAAACTACCACAAGGAGGTGTCCTTGATGCTAGGATGTCTGTTTCCATCCCTATCCAAGCTAGATATCGCCTAGATATTGACCCGGTACTAAACTGAAGGATCATATTGCTCTGATAGTTCTAGTCTAGGCTTATGATGCAGAGACTTTGATTTAATCAAGTGATTCAATTTGTAGTGCACATTTTGAAAGATTCACATGGCCCGTATCCGTTTTGGAAAGCTTTTCAAAAATAAAGGGACTTCTTTGTAAGGACTGTGGTGATTTCCTGTGTGAAAGCACATTTTTGTCATGCTTGCCTCTATTTTCAGCGTGAACTGAAACCTATGACTGACCACGAGAAAGTTAACGAAGAGATTACGAAGCAGAAAAATGCTTGTAGTTGCTGCCAACAGTACAAAATCGAAAAAGTCGCTGATGGTCACTATCGGGTACGCCTTTTTTCTTTTAAACCGATCAGTAACGCATAATTCCGTACTTACTGCGAACGTTCAGTTTGGTGACACCCAAATCAAGCGAATGGTACGCATATTGCGATCGACGGTGATGGTTCGAGTGGGAGGTGGATGGGAAGCTTTGGACGAGTTTCTCTCCAAACATGATCCATGCAGAGCCAAAGGTTTGTGACGGATAGAATTGAAGTTCCATATATTACCTCCACAACAAATCAAAATGACGTTTCGAACGTTTATTGGGCCCATGCAAAGATTTCCGGTGTTTGGTGTTTGCGTTTATCGATTAACAATCCTCATAGTGGGAGAATTCTTTGTAGTCTTGGGTAGGTTTGTGTCCTGGATACGATCCCAGACCATTCACGGGTTAGTTTTGCACTTGGCACTACTTCATCTTCCCCTTCCAATTATTAATCCTTGTAGTAGGGGATTTTTTAGTGGTCTTGGGCGGGTTTGTATCAGGATTCGGTCCCGGGCCATTCACGGGTTGGTATGTCGCTTGGAGCTTCTCCATCTTCCCTTATTACCTCAATATCACGGGAATGGTTACGGAAACTCTATACATGAATCTAACTGAAAATGCTGAAAAGGAACTAAGAGTTCCCTATACTCATTCCCTTGTCATTTTATAAACGATCCGTGATAGTTTTTATATTTGAGGTCGTCTGAACATCGATATGTTCTACAAAGATGTCACCCCAAGCACAGCCATCGACACGATGCGCGCGTTTACGAAAGGTCGACATAGAAGCTCGTCCCATCACACGGTACGTCTACGGTTTGATTTTTTTTAGCGCTGATACAAGGTTCATCGGCCCTATTCATTGCAGGTGCACGGGCCTATAATGAAAATCCGTGAAAAGACAGAAAGAAGTATACCCATGTTCCCGCATAGAAGAGACCAGGGTGATAACGATATGGGTAAGTCGATCCTGCTGTGCTCTGAGTGCGACCCCTTAATCTCTTCCAAACTACCTAATTCTTTCAGAGACCAGCAGCCGGGGATTGCTAACAACAAGCCGAGACTCGTTGGCGACCCCGACATCTCGTTCCCATTCTCGTGCATCGGATTCGACGGCGGACGAGAAACCGACTCGAATTCCTTCCCTTCGTATTCAAAAGGGTGGTCGTAGTAGCACACCTAGGTCGTAAGCAGGACTGACAGTGCCTTTATATTTCCAAATTTGCGTTTAGATTGTTTCATCTGTTACTCAATATCTGCTTCAATTTATTTATTCCGGTATTCTTCTTTGTGATATTTATGTGTCGAGTTTTCCTTTGCCGGTTCGTATGCTCCTTAACGGCTTTCATCTCAAGAGCAAGTGTCTCAAATAATTTATGGTTTTCTTTTGATTGTTATTTGAAGTGCTCATTAATAAATAATAAATGGTACAACGTTGAGGAAGGGAGTCCGTTGCGCGCGTCCGTCGAAAGTAGGTCACCCCCTCCCCCCTACTTCGAGCCCACCACAGTCAGGCCTCGAGACGACATTACAGTACCACCAAGTGTCAGTGGTGCGAACGATTCGCATTTGTCCGTGTTTTCTTCTCTTTGGCTGTCTGCCGTGGCGAAAGCGCAAATCGTATGCCCCACTGATAACTGCGACATCCGTCAAATATCGCGGGCTGACCCTCCGCATGCGACGGCTGCGGCGTGACCTAGTTTCGAAGGACGCGCGCAACGGAGCGCACCGTGAGGAAGGTGCCGTTCGGGATTCTGAAGGCCTACTTATCGTGTGTCGAGAAAGGATGCTGTTGCGAAGTACATTTTAAGTACTGTACGTAGCTGTGTCAGATTCACACCTGACACAGCTATGTACACTACCTAGGATTCAAGATGAATACACCATTGAACTTGAAAATCGAAACCCGTACGCTGTACAGCGTGGGCCATCATTGACCTGACGTTTCGGCCTCTTCGCCTTCTTCAAAGCCTGAAAATCGGAAAACAATTGAGATTTTCAGGTCTCGGTAGTGTAAATGATAAAGCACGGTGCTCGGAAAGCACAAGTACGGGTTCGAGTCCCGTCCTAGACCGGAGCTTTGCCCACAAATCTTCAACCTTGTGAGACTTCCGGAATGCGTACTGCTGTGAAATAACAGCAGTTGACAAAACATTAAGTCAAAACTAATTGAGATTTATCCCCACATCAGGTCAGACAATATTCAAGACTGTTCTTTGAACTGGTAGACCCCCCTAGACCCGGCGAATACAAGGGTTCTACTAGTTCCATCTGTTCGTGTCCACTAGTGCTTTGTCAACGTAGAGGGGATGACGGGCTTTGTCACCAAGGTCGAGAACATTGTTGGAAAGGTTCCAGTGAAAGATTTTTCTGAGCCTTGCCTAGGTTGGAATGATTTTTCATTTTCTTTGATTAGGGCGTTTCTGCGTCCGTCGCACTGCTGTTGAAATCTTCGTATGCATTGAGAACGATTTCTTACACCTACTGTGATTTAGCTCTTTTACTCTTTATAATCTCTGATCACATGTGAACAATGAGCGACTACCCTAATCGGGTAATGGAGTGTAGAATACTACAGCAGGAGAGCGTTGAAACCGTGATGGAGGTCGTCGCCCTTTCGGAGGAGGTGCTCGATATTTGCATGCATGGTACAAGACGCCGAACACAGGCGGTGCATCCATGTCAATGGCGTATTCCTCTCGGGTAATGCCTGAATTCGATTTTTTTGATTCGCACATTGATAGCACACAACCAGACACAATCACCTGAGGAGTGTTCATCTGAGGAAGACAGATCTTCTGAAGAAGCAACTGGGGCCAGTGGAGGTAACTCCTGAAGTAATCGTTCCCTGAAACGAATAAAATTAACCACATTCGCGGCAGTTTGAACTATGGAAACGTACTTTTGCCTGCCGAGGAAGTCCAGTTGTTCTTCGAAGAGCTGTTTAGCCGTTCCGATGTTCTCCACAGCCTCGTCGAGCTGTTGGTGCTCCTCTATTCGACGCAGATTCGCGCTGACCTGAACAAGTGGTTTTAGGGGAAACGAAATGAGTAGTCACCAGAGGGAAACCTGTGATTATTACCATCACAAACTCAGATCGCGCTCAGCTCGTTTTATGAGTAGTGGAGATTTTGTTATCAGAGGGCTCGGGGCATGGGCACTACTCCCCGAGAATCGCGTCGCTCTCGCCGCATCCCATCGCGCGCACGCGCGCGCTATTCGAGCGGGGAGAAGTGTCGGCAGCTGGGTGATTAGTTTCTAGAATGATGTCAGTGGGGAAACACCAAGAAAATTGTAGCTTTACTCTCTGAGATACCCTCTACTGCGCCGGTTCCGCTACAATCCCATCTCATTCGGTCGCTTGCCAAGGTTTGAACACTGTACAGCCTCATTCAATTAAGTTTCTCATCATGGTGGCCCCATACGTCGTTTTCGGACCTTCCCCACACTAGTCTTTCCTGGAAAACCCAGTCACTGCGTACGTTCGGATCCTCGGGCACGCACCAGCATGTGTTAGCCTTCGAGTTTATCGCACTCATTGCGGTTTTCTCACTTTCGCCCACCTTCTACGAGCCGTTGCTCAACTCTGATGCGACAAGAAAAGCAATGGGGTTCGAGGCTCAAGGAGACTAGCCCCGACGATTCCTTAATAAAGAAGTGGCGGGACTCGATCAAGAAGAACCTTACCGAACTCAAGCTAGCTCAGCAGAAGGTGTTGTGTATAGTGGGAAATGGCAAAAACAGCGGACTTTCGAGGGTGCGGAATCAACGCTGGCGACAGCAAAGAAGGCTATCGCTCTCTGCCGCTATTCCTATGCGGTTANGTTACCGTAGCCTAACGGGTGAGAAAATTGAATCGCAAAGTCCCTTGTTAGAATATGTACGGGGGGAGAAGAGATGTAGGTGATCTAAGTCTGCGCGAAGACTTTCCTATGGGGTGCTAAGGCCAAAGTCAGCTAAGGTTGTGTTTGGTAGACTCACATGAGACTTCAGAACAAAATATCAGCATTTCTAAAGGATTCAAGAAAATGACTCGCAAAGCTGTTCTTAGTGAATAACTGCTATGAATGTAGACGAACCTTCTGACTGGCATCTTCCAACTCAACAATGTTGATGAGGGTCGCCTTGTACTGCCTTAGCTTCTCTTCGATCAACGTTTGAACGCAGATGGCCTGCCTCGAAACGTCGTTGAGTTGCTCCTAAAGAATAATTTCCTTGACCGTTCGCTATATTCATCTACACCACCTTCAAGAACATACCTGGGCATGCACATTGTCCTGCCTCCTCAGTATACATGGGCCGAAGATAAGGGCAAGATTTGAGGGTCCCATTTTATTTACCGCTTCCTGAGATTGAAGAAAGTTAGACATATCCAATACTTTTGCTGGAGTTTAGTACCTGATGGGCCACCCTCGCTAAATGGAACATAAGCCTGTCGAGGAGGCCACGATTGGTCTTTGGGAGCAGGTCGATCATCACTGCCAAGCACCTTCCCCGTTCTATTCCATCGTCGACTTCTACAACAATCATTCTTGATGAACCGACTCACCTCTTTTTTCCGAGTATGTTCGGAAAAGCATTCAGCTATTAATTCCCTATCCTACTCAGAAACGAGCGAGAAATCAGAAATCACGGAGAACCAAGTCAGCAACCTCAGGATCGCTACGTTTTGCCACTCAGCTTTCGAAAAATTGATTTCGGCCTACGATATGAAGTAAAGCTCGAGCTACATTTCGTATGGGCACGGTTCACGATAATTCGCGGTATCTAGTTTTGGACGAATAACGTAAATTATAGTTCAGAGTGCAAAATTAGAGGAAAAAACGCGAAAATCTGTATATTCAAGGAAATTGGTAGCTTCAAAAAGGTGGTAAAAAGGGGTTGGAGGAGAATGTGATGGCAAAAGTTTGGAGGAGCTTTCCACATGGGTGCGTCACTGAGTACAGCTGGCTAGGTAAGGCGCCAGCGTGCAAAGTGTGCGTCCCGGTGCGGATGGTACAACCTCTACAGCCTCTATAACACGTGAGAAGTCATCCGCTTCTGGATGTGTACGTCGGCTAAGTCAGTTTTGGAACCCTTATTATCACCTATATGGGCCGTTGGTTGATCCGACAGCGTCCCTTACGCTATCCTTGAGATCACAGGTCCGTATTAGGGAGCAATCTCAGAAATTATTTTTATAGTGAACTGTGTCTCTGAATAACAGAGAACAGTGATATCCCAGAAGTAGGGATGTCTCTTTATGCGACACATTCGCTTCATATTTCCAAATTTGCCATCTTTTCTACCCAATGGTACGTATATCAGCCCTCCAGCGGGATCGGCAAGAACCCCGTGGCCCGGCAGACTTTTGGGCACAAAATTGATTCAAACCTTGGATGACGCATTTCTCGGAAACTCAATACCATTTTGATGAAGTGAGTGATCAATGACGAAGGTCAATTGAATTCTAGAGTTTCACCAGGAAAATCAGTTTATCCTCAGAAACTTCTAATGGGAACAGAGAAGAGCGCAACTTATTCACCTAAACTACCTTGCCGCTTCGGTCCATTCCCTAAGGAAATCTTTACTCTACAGGGATCAGTTTTTTATTCTGAATAGAAATGGTGGGTAACCATTCTGAANGCCTATCACAGTTGAGTATTCACTAACATATTCAGAACAAACCGAATTTTCTGGAAACAACCATTCCATAAGGAACCTAACTACTCAAGCACTTCTGGTTAGCAGCAAAATACGGATGACGAGTACCTCTTGTATCTCTCTGAGATCAAACGAACATTGAAGATTACACTCACCAGAGACGTTGAGAAAATTCTCATAAAGGTCGAAAGTGATCAGCGGTTCAGGCATTTCTCGAAGGAAAGCCTTCACGAGCGTCGTCAACACATGAACCTGCACATCTTCTAAGGAGACGGAGTCGAGATCTATAAACTACATACTGAAAAACATAAGAAGCATCGGCATTGAGAAGAGCGAAGGTGAGGTAAAAATCTGCTCTACGAAAATATAATGAATTCTTCGAATGTTTTCCGTAGCTTGAAATTTTCATTCGTACGTAGCAAGTACCTGGTGCGGTTTCTATAATCCGTCGTATACTTCGCACCTGAGCTAATGATCCACTTTTCCTGCAAACGGTATTGTGCTTTTGAAAAA
>UZAF01019084.1:12610-24858 GCA_900617895.1 Haemonchus placei
ACATACACACATACACACATACACACATACACACATACACACACATACACACACATACGCACACATACACACACATACACACACGCATACACACATACACACACTTAGCGCGTTATATAAAGTTGATGCATAATTATTGCGGATTTTTTCGCGGCTTCTTTTGTTTCGATAAAATTAAACTTTTTAACATGTATTTACTTAGATATTATGTATTTATGTAGAAATAATCTTCTCGCTTTCCTTAACAGAAGTATGTCTAGAAAGTCATCTTCATATACGCCAAATTATGCTCTATTACTTCGAGAAATGTTGGAAGCGGCACACTCATAACGTGATCTCAATGAGCTTCTCGGTGATGGAGCAGTCAGCCAAAGCCGAATAAAGAATGGAATTTGCTTCAAAGGTCGCACTGTTTACCAACAGAAACTCCTATGGATTATTACGTTGATCGCCAGTTGAAAAATTGGTTAACGGACAGAACTTTCGACAAAGTGGATGGCCTAATGACCGACGTCAAGGCGTGATCGCCTACAAGTATTGAAACTCCTTCGCCTGTGGAATCCTACCGTCTAGCAAACGGGAAGCAGTGCTTGACGCAGATAGTGGATATGTTCCGGAGCAATCATTTGAACATGTCTTTGCTAGATATTTCTATCAAATCTTGAAGTGAAACTTGCTGAAAAAAAATCCGCAATAATTATGCATCAACCTAATATATAGTAGGATTTATGCGGGGAATACTTCCTCATTGGGGTAGAACATACATTCAATCCGGCAGTCATTTTTCTGGTGTTTCTGCATGTTGCGTAACGTGATCACTCCCAGGGAATTCTGTTCAGAAAAGTGGTCGTAATTGAGACGGGACGACCGTCTTAAAGTTGGTCGTTAACCTGACCATGCATCGCCATACACGAGACTGCCATGCAGGAAATGTCAAACGACGAGTAATCCTGGAAAAGAAGTCACCAACTGCGCCCAATGATGCATAGTTTGCTGGATGATTGCGAGGCTCCACCATTTTTGAAAAACTGACGAGTCGAGGGCACAGGAGCAGATACAGTAGCGCTCAAAAGTGTTCGGCCACGCCTTTCGGCCGTGACTTTTTTCTCAGTGGATCAAATCGCATGAAATTTTGATATGTTCAACTGAAGCATATTTCACGCTAAGCAAACACTATTTGACTGCAAAGCAGCAATGTCCACATATTAAGGGGAAGGGTTTGTAGACTTGCTGGAGGCAAGTTTGTGACGCCTGCACTTGTTCGCACCTTGCGTGCGTTCTTCTCATCTATTGTATCTGCATTACCGCTCGTACACTTTAGAAAGGCAAAAAGGAAATAAATTCCAGAAGGGCTATCATTCGTATTTTCAGTTGACTTTTTGTTCAAGCTCTTTGGGATATCTGGAACATGAACAGATTGGAGGTTGATAGCGGTAAATATTCACACTACACCTATGCTACACATATTGAAATTTCGCATGATTACATCTAGTAGGAGAGGAGTTACGATTGAAAATACGACCGAAGAAGCACTTGGCCGATTACTTTTGAGCGCTACTGTGTGTGAATTGAGGTATACTATAAACATGAGAGGAGCTGCAGATCTACCAAAACCCTCCAGGCTAGGAATTTGCAGACTTTCGTGAGACTGTTACCATATTTATGGCGAACCTTGTATATTTACATAAATATCGATCAAGAAAATGTTGAACACCCTGATGCAAAATTAAGCCGAGCAGTACAAAACGTTACCGATAGATTTCTGACCAGACAAGCGGGCATCTGATGGTAGTGACTCCTCTTTGGTAGGCAGATTTGTATCCCGAGTGACTCCTTCTCTTTGGTACCGTACTCAATAACTCACCATCAGATGTAATCTACCAGGCCGCGCTTTGCGCGTGAAGTACCTCTCCAACCAGCAGTCCGAGGGACGGGCAAGGAGGACTCAAGCAGGAGCGCTGCCATCACTCCAGCAAGGAGGCCTCGCAACTCTACTCAATCGCAGTTCCGAAGGCGAGGCGGCTTACCGGCCAAGATAGATTTCTGCATGACTGAGGAGTACCGGAGCTTTGCATTACAGCGCATGACAAAATGCTAAAATTGAAGGCGAAAATCTAGAACCATCATCCTTACGATATATAAACCGTAAATGTTCGTCTGTTTGTCGGTTTGTCTTCCTGTATGTCTGTCTGTTTGTCGCAGCAATCTTATAGGGCGCCCTCTGGAATTCGAATAGGAGCAGCTCAGCCAGATTGGAACAAGTTGGGAATGAGGCTAAGAACACGCTGAGCTCAGCCTGGGGGCGGGGCATGCGCGAGACATGAAATCTACCGGAGATTTATAACTCCTGTACTCTTGGCATTGGGCCAAATTCGGAAGGGATAGAGGCGATAAAATGGGGACACCAAAGCCACGTGACAGGTTTGAACTCTCTCCGCTAGGGCGGGGCTTCCGCGAAAATTTGGACTAGAGGCGTTCGAATTTGGTAGGGATTCGAGATGCAGTATAGGAAAATTCACGACAGGTGGCATATGCAGGCTGCGCTCATTGGGAGGAGGATCGCGCGAAAATTATAAAGTTGAACCTGGGACGATCATACATATATAGTAGAGATGCAGGTGGCCGTTTGGAACACTAATATTAGGTGGAATATGTAGACTCCGCCTATGGGGGGCGGGGTTGCTAAATCACATTAAATCTCGATGCTCATGAAAGTACTGTTAATTAGCAACAGTTACCCTGCCGGCAGCCTGGGCAACTATGAAGTATTAGGATACCCCATCGATTCTTCTTTGCTTTCGAATGTGCTAATGTCGAAGGTAGAGCTGCGAAAATACATAAAATTTGGGCGTTGATGAAAATCCCACTATATATAACTCTGTGTGTTTGTGTGTGTATGTGCCCGAACGGAAATTCACAACTACTAGAATGCCAAATTCTGTAGGAGTTTTGCAGGCAGGATCAGGACACTTGTGTAGGTAACAGAACCGAGTCCCGCCACAGGGGGGTGGTTTGCACATGTCAATTCGGCCCTTAGCGTTCAAACTTGGTAGAAGTATAGGCGGTAGGACAGGAACACTTATGGTAAGTGGCAGAACCGGGCTCCTCCGCCCACAGAGGGCGGCGTTTGCACAAAATCTGTCAGTTTGGTCCTAGGGTGTTCAAACTTGGCACCTACGATGGCTAGCAGGTTCGGCCTCCGTCCACGACCTAAGGGGTTCGTGCGAAATGAATGTTTGAGCAGAAATTCATAACTCCCGTTCCGTAGAGTTGGGGAGTGAAATCAGTAGGGGTAAGGAAGTGGAATTGGCACACAACGATAGAAGAGCCTTCAGAGAGCAAGTTCCACACAATTGAATCCTAACGCTTTTGTTTCTTATGACCTAACTTATGTTAACTTCTGATATGTTTCATTCCACAATAACAGTCAGTGCAGTGAGAGGGACCGATCAAGGGTACGTAGTTACAAGGAGACGAAAATTGCTTCATTTCTGCTGTTAGATTACGACCGCTACCTAGTAACGTTTGCGATTCAATGAAGGATCACGGTTTCTCTTTGCTACGACATCTTTCCTGGCTAAACTCATCTGATCTCGAGTATTCCTGGATTCTCAAGAATTGATATATTCGTAAAGAAAGAAAGCTTTATTGACAAAGGCATCTGATATTGGTGTTATCATGACTCGACAACATTTGTGGGCACCATTCAAGGCTTTGGTTGTCTACCAATAAAATCTTCAATTAATCATTGATTTAGGGATAAGCAGCAACATATTGAGACATGCAATAAAGACATAAGCATCGGCACATTCTGAATACCGCTGCCCTGTTGATCCCCCGTCGACTCTCGCGTTTCGAAAAGTATCATCCGTACCAGATAAGGAGGGTACGCTTTGCCTATTATTACAACTCTGTCACAAGAAGGAGGGAAGCCTCTCGTCAGCCGGGAAGCCCGATTGATTATAATAGCATAAGCTTATTGTATCTAAAGCAGAACATGCCCACAGAGCACCTAATGCACCTTCCCACCGCGTTCAAGTGGTAGGCCATCGAAAGGGAGACCGATTCTCTATCGTGAAATTCTTCAGTTATCAACATCACAGAAATCATCAGGCGGCCACGCCCGCTATCGCATGCGCTAGAGGCTCTAGATATGAGGGACGGATCCACATGAGCTGATTTTCATTATAGACCTTCATCGGATTTATGAGTTTCCGCTCAAACCCCGCCTCCTGTAGGTCTGGTGCTGCAACAAATCATAGTGTTTCTATCCTGTCACCTGTGCTCTTACAAAACTTGAACGCTCTAGGTCCACGGGGACAGGAGTTATGATTTTCTAAAATATTTTCATAAAGCATTGCATTTTTGGAAACGCCCCGCTCATCGGGGGTGGGTCTTCCCAGTTCGATCTATCATACCAATGCACACCTCTATCCACCTTTAAACCCCAGTTTTGAAGCCGTCTTGTGACTGTATTTGAGATCATGGTCCTACTACAGCTCATTTCGATGCACGCCACGCCCATTTTGGGCGGGGCTCTGCCAAGCTGACGGGTGCTTTACACTTCTCGGGACATGGCTCACCTATCCCACGCTTGACCCGGTCTCCCAGGCAGATCTAAAGGAGCTAAGGTGTTTCGTGACAGACATACAGACAGACGACAGACAAACAGAACGACCGGCAGGACAACAGACGAAGCGTTTTATATAATAGTAAGTAGGATACATGAGTTGAAATTGGAAGTGAAGGCCGTAGCCGGCAATTAGACTACCTCCGTTTTACAAACGATGTTGGACTGGTGGCGTGGTCTACTATCTTTTCTATTTTGCTGCCATGCTTTGAACGCTTTGCATAATGTATTCTTTAGAATATTTGATTGGGTTAAAAAACCTTGCCATTACCTTTCTTTTTTCATTCCTCAAGCATGGAAGGTAATTGAGCACTGCCTAGAAAAGAAAGCCAATCTACTTCTCATATACAAAGTAGGAGAAGTTATCTACAGCTCTTCTTGCTTCAGCTGTTCTGTGCAGCTGAAAGATTCAAAATAGCAGATTACGCAAAAAGTGGAACACGGGACTAGTCAAAAGAATGATAATGAAATGTTCCGAACAACGAGCGTTTTTATGTTTGACAATTGCTGTTTGTGAAGAGCCAAAGTCAACAACAGATCTTTTGTTTTTGTTCATGACTCGTCATGAATTCTTTGTCTTCTATCCACTATTTACGAACAAACCCTGAATTATTCATGTCCACCTTACTAATTTTTGACTTTTCTGAATTGCTTAATGTTTTCATGGGAAGGCGCAATTTTTTTCTTTGCATGTAAGAGGCGTCGAGAGGCTCGATTATTCCCAATTTTCAGAAAAAGTCAACTTCCCCAAGCTGGAACCGATGAAAGTGATCATCTTAGAGCATCGAAATGCTCTGCGATACTATGATTACCGACCATTCCAAATCGTTTGGCGAGTAGATGGTGCATTGCCGACCGAAAATGTTCGTGAATTCGGTATGACGTAAGTTGATCTCCACCTTTGTCCTGCTTTCTCCGCCTTTGAGCCTAATTTCTGAAGAATGAATTGAATTGCCCCATTCCATTGTAATGAGTATTTAGTGTCCATTTGATGAGAACGAATCGATCAGATCTCTATTTCTACTCTGACAGCACAAAAAACGATTCGGAAATCAGGAGATCTGAACATGATGTAGGTTCCGGTGTCATCCACGCTGAAAAGCTATACGTGCTCTCTCCATTTAAACTCATTAATAACTCGTCTAGTCCTAGATTTCAATCTAATATCTGAAATACGTCATGTTGCATGTAATGTGTAAACCTGTTAAAGGCTTTCATGACCAGTATGTGATACACCAAGAACTAGATTGACTCGAAAATTTTGTGCTTTTAGGGAACGCTTTTCGAAATTATATACTTCCCCGATCAACTATTCCAGTCGAGTATGTATGACATCGTAAACGTGACAATCACTCCGGTGATTGCGTCTTACAAAGGAGAAAGTGGAAGCAAAATTTATCTCATGGGTTACAATGGTGAGCTGTTGTGAATAAGATCAGTTGTTAATTATGGCTGTAAAAAATTTCTTCGCGTGATGAGCTGCTTTCTTTGGTTGGCATTGGCGTCCAAAGCGACTAGCAATAAAAATTACCTACTAAGGTTAGTTTTCTATATGAGATTGCTGAGATTGCTGATGTGCTGCGAGAGAGACCTATATTTCTAAATACGTGTATTTATACATGTATAAGTGTGTTTCCGACAGGAAATTCATATCTCCTGCCCCATTCGATCTAGAGCATTCAAAATAGGAAAGGCGTCAGAATGGAAACACTGATGGTAGGTGATGGAAAGTAATACTATCAATAGGAACTGGTGAGAAGCTCTAGAAGGCAAAACCTTATATGACGTACTTGGTTCTTTGGGCTTTCTAGCTCTGCAGTGTTTTCCTATTATGCTTTGCTTGTGGTCCGTAACTCCTTCACTTTAGTAGTTAGTGAGAGATGTGAAGAGACTGTTGATGAATGGTGACAAGTACAGATAACTGGCGATAAGGACTGGAAAAGAGTCATAGGAGACGAGAGCTACTAGGTGTGTAACACTCTTCCTGTTGACAGTGGTTTCTTGCATTCCAAAATATTATGAAGTTCGACTGTTAACATGGAGAGCGTAGTCCCTTTTCCTTTTGACAGCTCATTGTCAGCCGATATCAGTTGTTATCGGCTGACACCGGATACTTACGATTTCGTCACGTCCCTGGAAGTCCATATAATAGAGCATGAATTGAAACCAGTGGGCTACACGGTGTCAAAAAAACTTGCTTAAATCATCACAATAAACGAAATACGCGAAATCAGTTTATTCACGTTAGTAAGAAATCTTTACAGCAAATGTTGCACTAATCTTTTCATGACGATTATCGGTTTTATATGTAGCAGACTAAGCTCATACAAATGAAAGTCCACTGTTAAGTATTGACAAGCACGACACAAACTGAATTGAATTTTTCAATTGTTCTATAGAAGTTTTTATAAAAGGCACAGCAATCCCATTGAATTTCCTGAGTAGGAATGACCTCAATTCTAATACTAGGGGCAATCGTCTACTTCTCAAGGCAAGAAACTCTTCAAGACACTTTACAGATACTAGTCTCACTTCCTTGTACGCCGCTGTGAATTTGCATATGCATAATAGAATACATGCAACACGACTCCTTTAATCTCTACTTAATATATGCGCAATCATCAACATACCTACAGTAAAGCGTGAAGCCTCTGATCATATCTGTGTACGATAATGCCAATTAAGGCGTCAGCCACTGCTCCATAGGAGATCACCTAGCCTGAGCAAAATAGCTCCACAATTTCTTATGGAGGTTGTCATACAATTGAGGCACTCCTTAGAAGCGCAGTGTGATGTTATATAGCTTCAATACCTTTCCCTTTCGAAATGATGTCACCAAGGTTTGAACAGACTAGGAGTAACTCCTAAGAGTACCAAAACAACTCCCTTGCGGACGCTCATGTAGAAAATTCATACAATAAAAGACATCATGCGAGTAATTGAGGGAAGCTTGAAGACGGGGTCTATTCTTTCGAATATTTCTCGCGGGAATTGTTGAACGAGCTGCCCCAGGCGACTACTTTAGGTACCCAAGCAATTTGGTTTCGCTCATATACATACGTGTTGCGGCGATTTTTTAAAAAAGAACTCTAGTACGTAGGTTGCATTTTATATTTCGGGATTAAAAAACAAAAATGAATGTTAATTATTGAAAATCGCTTTACTGCCTTGAAAAATTTTTCTCATTAAGATATACGCACTTTTGCAAGCGCTCGAACCAATTTTTGAAGCACTTCGCCACTCTGATTGATGTGACTCTAAAACATCCATTCTGAACGCATCAAAGGCTTCTTAAGGTGTCGAAACACGTTGATCTCTCATTTTATTTTTTACGTACGGGAAAAGAAGAAGTCACCCGGGGACTATATCAGCTGATGACTCATGAAATCGTTGTTTTGAGTGCTCAAAAATGCAGTTTTTGAGCCGATGTGTGGGAGCTCGCATTGTTGTGGTGGAGAGTGATCCGTCTTCGGCAGTTGGTTTTCCTGATTTTTTCAAGCCAACTGGCAAAGAAATGGTGGTGTAGCACTCAGGATTGACTGTTCTGCTTGTTCTAGTGGTACGGTTGCGACATGTCCAGTTTTACCAAAAAAGCAGGCGACCCCTTGCTTGGAAGTGTCCGTGCGCTGGCAGCTTTTGTTGGATTTGGCTCATCTTGAAATACCCATGCGGTCGACTGGTGTTTACCTTCGGGCTCATAGGCGTGAGCCTATGATCTATCACCTGTCACGATGTCCTAGACGAGTTTCGAAGCACCGCGATCGTTTTTTTTTTCTGAGCATTTCTTTCCACCAATAGACTCGAGTCTTTTTGAGGGATTGACAAATTTTATGGAATCCAATTTTTTTACAGTCAAATGTTCATGCAATATTGAATGTATGCTGGTCTCTTTAATGCCTAAAGGTGTCGCAATCCCTCGATAGGTCTCATGACGATCCTGCAATATTAGTTTGCGCACAGCATCGGAACAACAACCAATTTTGGAAACCTCCACGAAATTCGCCTTGCAGTGAACTACGACCTCGGTTGAATTCATCATACCGTCGATAAGCACCGATCCTTTATGGAGCTTCATCGCCAAAGGGGGAGGATGAGGTTAAGGGGGAAAGAGAATTGGCTTAAGTGGGGGTGGGAGCGCCAAGGGGCTGAGTAAATTTTTCGTTAGTGTAAACAACACAAGGAGCGCTCATATGTCAAATTCTGAGCAAGTATAACCTCAAACTTACGTGTCAAACTTCACGATAGAGCTGTCAGTTGCCAGATTGCAACACTAGGGTTGCTCAATCCCGAAATATAAAAGGTGACCCTCGTAGAAGGCAACTCCACTGATGGAATGTTGTGTTCAATAAAAGAACCACAAAAAAANAAAAAAACAAGCTGAACTACTCTAGAAGCATATTACTAATGTATCAACATCATGAGGTCTAAGTAGAATGACCTTGCGGATCAGGCTCTCAGGCTACCATAGACTTCTCTTCAAAAGATGAAAGGTAGAGTTAGAGTTAGCTGAACTATTACATAGTAATCGAATTGGTCAGTCATTTTCTAATCTTCTATATCTACAGTAGTGGTAAACTCTAGAAATTTGCTGTAATAGCTAATGTAATGTAAGTGTTTTCATAACATAACACTGTAACACAACACTTTGCTTTTTGCCTCGCTCTGAAGCTCAGTGATTGGTGAGGTGGCATTAAAGCGAAGGGGTTTTTTGAGTATCTGTGGAGGAATACTACGAGTTTTACTGTTTAGAGATTGAAATGTCCCGGATGGTGGTCAAAGTCGATAGTATTGTATCGCTCAGTTGTCTTCAGTATGTAAAGAACGAAAGCGAATGCTTCTGGGAGCTGCTTTCTCGTGAATCTCTTGTGAGTGACATACAAGTAATTCAATTTATGAATATGAGTATTATGGGAAGTGCTCACCGCAAGAGTCGCTTATTAGAGCGTAATATGTATTTATGTATATATGTATGTAATGTGTATATATATACAGTGTGTTTCAAAAGTATGTGCACACCCAACATTTTGTTTTTTTGGGAATACCATTGATTTCTGTAACCTGTGACCTTCACCATTCAATTCCTTGTGTGCGATAACCTAAGTGTGTGCACATACTTTTAAAACAAAGAAAAAATTTTCCTTTAATAAAAAATTATGTTAGAAGCTACGATGTTTTCTCAGGGAAAGTGTTCGTAGGTTATAGCACACAAGGAATTGAATGGTGAAGGTCACAGGTTACAGAAAGCAATGGTATTCCCATGTATGTATGTATGTATGTATGTATGTATGTATGTATGTATGTATGTATGTATGTATGTATGTATGTATGTAAAGCACGAACACTTGGAACAGTGTATCGGAGACCTGATGTTGGGAAGATTAGGTAAGGTGCGGAGACGATAAGGCATCCCCCGTTGCCGAACGAATAGTGGTCGAGTTGTGAAACGATCGGCTTCAGACTGATTTTAACGAATCGATATGGTATGTGAGAGACGGATTGGCTTGAAGCTCCTTTTGCGCTGAACGGAAGGAATATCTCAGAATGATCCAGCTATGTGCATATGTAGTTCGAGAAGTCAACACGTGGTAAATGACAGCTTCGAGGCTGAGAAGAAGGAAACGCGCGGGTAGGGAACGTTTAGGAATAATGAGTAGTTGGGAGTAGTACAGAAGACAAAGGACATCCGTAACCGCGCTCCCCCTTCAGACACGGCTGTCCATCCTTTTTTAACTTACGCCTCGTTGTCTCAGACTCTACACATGTAGAATGAACATGCTGTCAGCGTCATTCAACATCATGATATCCAAAACTAGGTGGGCCAGGCGCGCTATGTAATGTGGCGATGATCATTGGATCACGTCAAACAAGGCATGGAACTATGTTCAGTTTCTCCTTACAAGTAGCCTCACTACGAATTGCTGTCCTGTGATTCCATTTACAGTTCAGTCAAAATTTCTCCATGGGGCAATATCGTCATCATAGAAATTGATCAATAAGTGGTGAGATTTTTAGTCGTCTTAATGAGCTTGAACCTGAATTCATTTTATGGGAAAATTCTAGAAGCGCTTCTTGAACAGCTCCATATGATCAATCAACTCTTTGTCTTTCGAATGTACTGAACTTCGCAGAAAAGGCCCTTCGTCACCTTTCCAATTTCAGCACAAAAAAGTTGATCGACCGAGGCAATTTTTCAATGGCACGGAGATTCCAGAAGTGGATACTCTTAGTTTGGGCATCAATTTTCATGACAGTGCTTTTTTCTATTGCTATGTTAGAAGGAAATTCCCAGGTGAACTGCACCGAAAGACCACATTCGTCGAGGTAATTCCACTTCAAGGTACGTAAATTCAGGCAAATACTGCTGTAAATGATGTTCATGATCTGACAGCTTTTGACCCTTGACCCTAAAATTCCAGAAGGTCAACTCAAGCCGAACTTGAGTGTAAGAGTTGTCGAAGAACGACCACGTCACATTATCATAATGTGGAACTACAGCATACCAGACATAGTCAAAGAAAAGAGGTGAAAGGAATTTTATGAATAAGATTACAAGCCCTTTTCGATCTCTCTCTAACGGTGCCATACCGAAAAAAAACATAAAGGCACCGGTCGCGCGACTGGTCGCGCGACCGGTCGTGGACTATGAAAGATGCCAAATGATAAAGGGTAGGGACTTTTAGCGTTGATCAATCCCGTCTGAGGTTTGCGCCCACGCATTCGACTTCCATTCAGGATCATAGTGGCGTACTGAATGAGCATGTGGTCTGGACAATGTTTCGTGGTGTCCAGCCAATGTAGAAGTCAGTGATTTTTTTCCTCCCAGCCGAGTTTGATGCCAATTTGCTGACCCTGGAGAGGTGGAAGGTTTGGTTGGCCTAGGCGGATATCGATTAGGTATTTGAACCCGTTACCATCCCTGTGTGACAATGCGGCACTTGCCACTATACCATCTCTGCCTCAACAGAAACAGTTACTTCATATAATTGATTACCAGCCCGAAGTCTCTTGATGGTGAGCTTTTTCTGAATGGAGTTGATTTGTGCTTATAATTCAATTGGCGTTTCTGCGAAAATCCACTTGTTTATAATGAGCAACGAGTATTTAGCGATAAGTGCAAAATGAGGTCGTCGAAAGAAATGGATTTCAGAGTTCTTTTGACGGGGCATGTCGAGACGAATGGGCAAAAACACGTGATCTCCATAGATGAGAAATTGGTCAGCATTCTTCTTCCTTTTTCGACTTCATTTCTTCCAATGATATCATTGCTTCCATCCTTTTATCTCGGTCAACCCCCATCGAAGTTGAGTTCACTGAGATTAAAGTGGTTCAATGTGATGAGCGGTTTGGGGGATATAAAAGTTTATTTTATGAAACCTCTGGTTTTGAATTTGTCGAGCTTTTTCACACGGGTTCATTGTGTCCAGTCTATTTGTAAATTTCACCGCCATACAACGATACTTGATTCAATGGGTTAAAGTCCTTTTATGAGGTTCGTTTTATAACCAGATTTTTTATTTTGAAATACTGCTATCTCTGAGCTTCATTTAGACTACTTGTCGTTTTGTGTACTTTTCGAAGCTCTATGCCCTTCACTTTTATTGGTGAGCTTTCGGCATAT
>UZAF01019085.1:9229-27174 GCA_900617895.1 Haemonchus placei
GCATTAGTAAATTCCAATTTAGGATGCACACCCACATTTGAATAACATTCAGAATCGCAACGACGTCTTGAGTTAGTATACGGTCTATACAAAGAACTGCGGTGGCCAGCTGATGTACAAGTCAGCGTTTTTGTCCTCCCAGACGAGTCTAGTAGTGACTAACCGGAGGGCATCGTTAGCTAAGGCGGATATCGAGCCAGGATACGATCCCCGGACCGTGTGTGTGTGATGATGCGCCACCTGCCACAACACCGCTTCCGCCCTCACTACATATCGCTAAATAAAAAAAAAGCAAAAAAACTACCTTGAAATATCGCTAAATAGTAATATCGTTCAATTATAATAGTTTCATATATAATTTTGGTCTTTTAAACTAAACTGTTGACATTTCCTATTTTCAGTTCGATTTTTTCCCATACTAATGCTATCAGTAAGCAGAATCATACTCCGAAAGGTGTTCCAGCTCCTTATCTATAACCAACGGATGACAACAATGAGGGTCACGTAACGCCCGTCAGCTACCAGCCACATATTCGTTATCACAGACGAATTTTTCTAGTGGGCCAGTTGAAACGGGTAAGGCACGATGAAAAGGCTTTCCCCCACTGATCCAACTATCCACCCAGTTGAGAGAATTCTGATCCTGCCACTCTAGGTGTGCATCCAAAAAATCGATAGCTATTCACAAAGCACTGTCTGAGAGGCAACTGTTCGCCACTCGCTGGTAAGAATGCAGTTTGACTCATCATGAAAAAGTGAAAACAACTAGCCCCATAATGCGATGTCTGCGATCGTATCGAATCAATCAATAGCACGCAAAAAGTTCATTGAGGGAATCGAAGAAGCAACTGGTAACGCCTCAAAAAGAAATGTCCTACGACAGGAATACGTGGACTCTGCGGCTCCGCAAGGAAGTGTAGTGTTGATTGATTTGTAATTGGAGAAAAATTTCAGCGAAAGCAAAAGTGGCCGATAGGAACTCTTCGTTGGAGAAGGTTGGGTGGTTCACAATAGAGAAATTGTGCTAACCTTGAGGCCCATAGATGAACTGCAGGTGTGTCATGGACGTAGTCCGCAAACTGTTGCCAGGATGGCTCCTAACCAAGGCCCGTGGTGATGGGTAACTTTTGCATTTTGCTGATTCAAAGTAATGTCATGAGACTCTTTACACACCCCTTCCCTGTTTACTGATATCAAGGTAAAAATAAAATCAATGACAAAATCGTAACAAAGTGATTTAGCATTGTTCAGTGGTAAAACAGCTGTTCAGAACGTTGCAAGCTAGTTCTTTGAAAGCGAATGAATAGTAAAGAGAAAAGCTTTTATCGATCCTTTACCCTTGTCCCACAGTTTTTGAGGGCCTTTTCACAGGGAACACAGGATCGCCTCCCCTAGCACTGAACAGTTCTTAGGTTTTTTATAGCAAACCCAGTTGTACCGGAAGCTTCGCCAAACAAAAGATGAACGGTACGTGTTCGACTCGTTGTTAAGTGAAAGACATTGACACAGAAGATCTATGTAAACATTCGCCTACCCTCTTTTCGCTCTTTAAGAGCTTCGCGTGAGAAGCTAGCAGCGGCATAGACGGTTACGGCTATGGCAGCGACCAACGAGGCGTTCACTCCTATCCGAAGAATAGCGTTCACCAGGAAAGCGATGACCGCGTACAGGCCGCGACCCACAGCACCGGCTTTACTCATATTGCAGTTTGGATTAGTTCAATGGTCAATATTCAGAATCTATAACAACAATTCAAAACGAGGTAGGAAAACGAAGGAAGGTACGCGGTTTACGGTAAGCAGAACACTAAAAAGACGAACATCGTTTCAGGATCGGTTCTTATAGACAGCAAAGGTAGTGATTCAGAGAACAAGATGCATGAGCAACAAAAACGAATCTTATGGTCAAGTACTCCCTGAAATGATGGAAATGGCAAAAATGAACATCTACACTGTGGGGCGAAAAGATTCATTTCACGGTTGTCCGAGGAACAACAAAGAGGTCCAGAGAGGGTGAAACAAATGAAACTATTATCGGAGGGAGCTACGGCAAAGCGGTAAACATGGACGGTCAGTGATCCTGTATAGGACACCGAAGATGAAACAACAACATCTTGAAGTCTTACGATCTTCCACAACATGCTTTGGAATAGTTCTGTAGGCTATAATTCACTTTTTATTGATTGAATCGATAACGTTGGATATATTCCAAGCTTTGACATGTCCTAAGTTTACATCGATTACTCAGAAAATTAGGAAGGAAGTTAGGCTTCTCCGGTCGCACCAAGATGGACGTGGTCCGTCATACAGTAGCACAACTGTACAAAGAAACGCCTTGGGTATGGTGAGATGGACTGATTTGAGAGCAGTGAAAGTGTGGGATAGATCTCCAGAAAAGCCAGATCAGTAGCAAGGACAGGGACTTTGTTGACAAGGTGGATGATAGCCATTGTAGGGGATAAGCTTCGAAAAGCCTGTTGGCAACCCCTATTTTCAGAGGCACACCGCACCTCATACGTATCGTCTATTTACCTTATCCAAAATCAGATAGATGGGTATTTGAATATCCACTCTCCACCTGCAAAGAACTTAGGGGGGGGGGACAGCCGAATTCATGCTAAGTTTTATTGTTTGTCCAAAAGAAAAGTCTAGTTCTTGCGAGAAAAAAACTGTGTAAGCCCCTGCATCAACATTCAGCCGAGAGCCGTGTCAGTACGGAATCCTATTTGGGCACCATCTTTAATATGAGATTAGGATAATGAGGAGGATCGGCTGACCACGGGGTCGCCTCCACTCGGATGCTACCCATGGGGAAGCGGTAATTGACCGCTACTCATTAATGTACGGAAACAACCAAGCTGAATACACATGAAGGACGTTAATGAGAACTACTCACGGGAATCCTTGGAATACTACGATCGACCTTTTGAAACGGGAATACATTCAAGGAAAAGCTGATCGGAACCATCGTTTAGAGGATAACAACTCTGAGAAACGTCACCATTAACGACTTCTTCACGTGACTCGTTAAATTGGCACTTTCAAAGAAATTCGTTTTCAAAGTTGTCTTGTGAGAGCTCACGCAGAAAATGTGCAACCAAACAGAAGGAGTTCCCTTACTGCTATATATTACTCGAGAAGTTTGCTAGATCTTCAGGAACTACCACTCGACAGATACCTCTTAAATCGGATTAGACTGCGAAAGTTGCGGTTTTAGAAGAAGCTCTTCGATCAGGTGAATCTCTCTCACAATGAGTCCTCATTAAGGAAACTACAGGATCAAGAAATGCATAAAGGAACGTCTAGAGAGCGGGTAGGATTCATCCGAGATGCTTTGAATATGACAAGCAGGTGAGCATTTAACGAACGATATTGAGCAGAGAACAAGGTGACTGTTGAGGGAGAGGTGAGCGTGAGAAAATCATTGTAAAGAGGGTGCAACCTGCTCAAAACAGGAGTACAGTCCGTTTGCAGTGAAATGCAGGTCACGTTCATCTCCATTCATCTGCCTGCATATGGAACATGAGCGTGAAAAGGATGAGTACTTCCACGACATTCGGGGCAGAAAACTTGTGATAAAGCCATGGAATAAAGCCAATGACACAAAGTATATGAGGCTCTCTTTTATGAGAAATGTCAGCATAGCTGGAAGCAGTTGGGACGAAAAACCACTTCTTCTGGCTGTGTTGACATATCTCATAAACGGACCTTACAAATGTTACTGTCAGAGATGCTGAATGGTGTAGCATAGAAATCGCAAAAAGGGAAGATAAAATATGCCTAAAATTGCTGATACAAGATGGGTGCACATCATGTCGTACACATCGGAACGATTTATGCGCCAACGGTTTAGCATTTGAAGGAAAGTGAAACGGGCCATCTGAAGATGAAGTATCAGCGCTTTTAGCGATCAATACTACCAGAACGGCACCAAACAACAGTAAACAGTACTGTAGAAATATCGTGAACTGGTTTCTTGCGGTGCCAACGGGGTGAAAACATCTTGTGCTGATAAAATGATGAAACCTCCGATGTCGACTGACACGCCGGCGAGTCGATTGCTGCTGAGTCACGGTTTTTATGTATCGGAAGTGGGAAGGAACGGAGAACGGGGAGCAATTTTGGAACCACTACCGCTCACAGCATGAGTAATTTTGCTCCTTTGTTCAGTTTCCCTATTTCGGGCTCGGGTTTGAGGGTGACAAGACCGGAACAGACCATGTTATATAGAACGCATCAGATGAAGGCCGAATCCACAATAAGCCGTAGTACGTGAAGAATCATTGTGAAACAATGAGTAGGGTCGAATACAGCCCCCCCCCCCCCGTAAGTAGTAGTAGAAGTAGACTTCAAGTGAAAGTAGATAATCCACTTTGGGAAATTGTTCACAACGACAGAACCCGTTTGCCTACTGAATTACCTAGGCTGTAGTGACCTCTCTAATTTGATGAGTGGCAAGATTTCATTGATTATTCATGAGAAAGGACCGCAGCGGCCAATGTCGGACCCCCGTTACTTCCAGGCAGGTTTTGGAGTAGAAGTTAACCCCTATCGCTGAAAATTTGAAAGTCAGCTTTCTTTTCCGAAAGTACTTGAGCGACACTCCTCTTTGTATCACGCCGTACACAAAACGGAAGTCTTGACCTATCACCTAACTAACTTCACAGTCATCTGTGAAAGGTCTGGGAGGGACCGAGCAAGCAGTGGAGAGCTCATCCGGAAAGAACAGAATAAAGTGCTTCTGTGTTAGGAAATATCTGCCAGTGACGAACATTCTTAAAATGTTCCTTTTTTGCTCTGAAACGCAAAGGATTCCTGTGCCTGTGGCTTTTAGGGCTTATGTCTATGAAATTATGCCACACGTGGCACCAAATGTATACAGACGTGTGTCGCTGTGGAGGGCATCTTCGCGTGACACTATTACAGGCTGATTTTTGTAAGACGAGTCAAATTTCCTAGCAAGAGATCTGGGAACAATCAGCGATTTGAGGGGGTGTCACAGGGAGCGGAAGTGGAAGATGAAAAGGAAACACTGGGAAATCAAAGCACAACCACTGGGAATGGGAACGAATTCCCAAGAAAAAAACAATAAGAAAAATATTGAGCTAAGAGCACTGACTCCCGAAAATCAAATGGGGGTAGGAATTGGCTCAGGAAACAACGAAAAGGGAAAGGAAGAATTCTATACGCGAGTACTCCTCTATCTACATCTATATCTAGTATCTTTACAAGACGATGACATCACTATTATTCGAAAACACGATGAAAAGGAAAAACTATCTGATTACTATGGAAGTAGAGGGCTTTGTAGAATCGAAAAGGTAGATATTCTGTGAAGACGGAGAGGGACGCGAAGAATCAATTGCGAAAAATCTAGTGGTTAGCGGTGGAGAAGGTAGGCAAGAAGCTAGGGAGAGCGTATTAGATTATGTCCGAAGATGAGGAAAAATCAGAGCTCCAGAGCAGTGTTTACGAGCAAAAAGCGAGTGTGAAACGACTGAAAGCCACACTGGCTGCGCATGAGTCGATTGGTTGGCACGTGGCCAGCTAATGGGTGTGGCTGACTTACCAACAAACTGGATTCCGTATGGGTAAGGTTACATTTTCGATGGCACAACAATAATAACAGCAAATGCGATGCATTAGGTCGAGACGACGATCGACTGGTGTGGCCTATAGGGAGGAGGGGGGTCAAAGGTAGCAGTCGATGTGGGATCATTGACTCGAGGTTATCGGGAACCATAGGAGGGGGTTCAAACAAATCAGAGACGAAATTCAAAAGCATACGGAATTCAACGGACTAACTTTGCACATATAGGATTCCAAGCAATGGATGAGGTTCGTACTGTTTCTGAACTCTAATGTAAGCCTCTCAACTGAACGCGCCTTCCCATGGACTATTCACCTCACTACTTGGGAAAGCCAAAAGTGACGACCACGAGGCGTTGCAGATTGCAACGGACAACCCTCAGGTTACATTTTTCAATTGCTAGAGAGACGCAAAGCCGAGAACAGCTTAAGAATGTGCATTCAGGTAGATGCTCACTGTTCGTGGTGGAGGCGCTTCCTATTTCCTCCTTCGTTGCTAATATTTCCTCTCGGTTTCGATCTAAGGAAAAATCATATAAATAGAGATAAGATCAACAGGAAGCTCCAAATTAGGAGAACGACCTTTAAGGGAGGAAATTTTCGATACAAAACCCGTTTTGCTTTTCGTGTAGGAACGTAGGGAATCATTCAAGGAGGTAAACCGAAGTGCAACAAGAAAGAGTGAGTTACGATTATGAAGGTGGGCCCATGGGAGAGTTGCAAGTCCTAAAAGTAAAAACCTGTCTGAACCACCAGTTGCTGAGCATTTGCATATTATGGTGGTCGCTATTAAACTTTTGGAAAATCGCCAGCTTTCTTGTAACCCAAGAGATTCCCCACGCACCCTATTTGGGATCTACACAGCAACTTCAAGTTATTCAGAGCATCATAGCTAGGTTTTGCTTGTTCAGCGTAACGATGTGAAATGAATTGATTTCAAATTGAAGGCTAAAAAGGCATCAACAACCTATTGACGCTCACCCCACCAACGCTAGGTAATGATTTACTGCTGAGGAAATGGAAATAGCGAAAACAGGGTATCGCAGGGGAAGGAACGTCGTATTCTATTTAAAGGATGAGATTTTGAAGCGCTGAGAGGGTGATATCATAGAAACGAATGAACGAAACGCCAAGCTGCCACTCTCGTTGAAACAAGAGGACGTGGTTACCTCAGGGATGAGCCACGGTGCGGCCGAGCCGTTTGGGCTTGCTCACTGTTGTTGACAGCAACCGACGGCTATAATGGGTAGAAACGTAGAGAAACATCTCGTAGGAGTATGTAGATGGGGGAGAGAGACAAGGCAGATCGAGAGGAAGAGATATGGAAACGAACTGAAATGCGACCTGACCAGCTCACATGCACACAACATGGAGATGATGATGGTCGAAAGACAAAGGAACAACCGGGTTAGCTCTTTTGCCGGAAGACGAGTAGTACGAGCGTGCGTGTAATTGTTTCAAATGGCGCTTGGTCTCATCGCATCGATTTCTTTCTTGCTGGCGTATAGAAATATATAATATCGTAGTCCCTCCCACACCCCACACATCTCGGGCTCCCGCTGCTCTTCTTGCGCAGTGGATGATTGCCACACGACGAGAACCCACGTGACCCCTGGAGGCCATTCATGGACGGCGACTGAAGCATGCCAGTTGGCGCTCGCCTAGCTATCGACTTATTTTGGACGGAAGCCAACGGCAATCCGCAAATTATGGGCAGACTGCGTGTGGGTAGTCGATAACTGGACTAGACACAACTCGACAACATACATTGCGTTCATAGTTACAGCGTCTAACCAAGGGTCAGCATTGTGATGGAAAAGGGAGCTCGCGATAGTTCCGAAGAAAGCCTTACTCAGAACGGCTTCTTGTGAGCGACAGCCCTTTTTATATAAAAATCGAAACGGGAATTTTTTGCCAGACGCTTGGTAAGGCTCCCTTAAGATTGGATTTCCCGAACTACAACTAAATCCATTGTAATGCTTACTTTTGTAAGACTAATTTTCAGCCGACGGGGGAAGATAAAACCAGAAAAGGAATGAAACAATACCTTTTAAGTTGTCTTCAAGCTTCGACGAAAATTATTTTTTGTGCTTTCAATTGAATACGTAAACAAAGTGCGACCCCTGATAACCGTCAGCCTACCCGAAGGGCCTAAGTCTTGGGTAAACCGAAAACAGTTCAAGTAAATCAGTTTCAATGTAAATACAATACAACCATATTTGTCTATGGCGGTAGAGGGAGGAGGGAGGGGGAGGGATAAAGCCGAAGTTGAAAAATATTCCGAAGAATAACATGCTTTTGGAGTGCTCCGTGCACGCCACTATTAGAACAATCTCTCCAGAAGTAGGCAGGAATCCGAAAAAAAGAAGCTAAACTGGCTAGGGTCGTCTTCAGAGGCGTAGCTATCGTCTCTGAAAAACCGAAGAAATACTGAATATGTGCATCTTGTGGAGTTAAAGCCACCTTCCACGGCTGCCATGGTACATAGCTACGTCAGAAACACACATAGTTACCCCTACCAGACTTTACCTTGTTTGCACCTTCACAAAAACAGCCTTATTTGATCCCTAAGTGGTGGACTTGCAAAACTATCGAATGAATACGACTAACGGAAGAAAACTTGGACAGAGTGTGATAAGAGAAATTTCGTGATTTGGGCTGCCATGACGTTTGAAGAGAGGCTCGACTTCGTCGTTCCCATCGACAAAGGAAGCAAATTGGATAAAGCAGTTGGCTTGACGAAAACCCTTATGAGCTTTTGTCTTCTCAAGATCCCCTAACAAGGAGAGCTGCATATGTAGTTATCTGCAAGGCGATCGTGACCTGCGGGTAATGTTACAGAGACCAAACTTTTTAAAAAGCAAAATAGAACGCTATGGGTGAGGAAGTATGGCTAGTGATGAGACTGCGCCATAGCTATTGCCGCTAGCTGACACTGTGAAATATGAATATCAAGTCCCGCAGCGCCTGGATGCATATGTTGAAGTAGACCTTCTAATTTGCAGCATAATGGCGGAGCTCATGCTATGAGCTCCCCAACTATAAATGCACCCTTAGCCGATTTTCTGTAGGGGAGTGGACTTTCTTCACTGAGAGCTCTCTCCTCTCTCTCACTGAGGGATTTCAAGCCGCTTGATGACGAAGATGCGTGGCGCGACCCCAGGTGGCGTGTCATATGCCGCCCAATAGTCATCGACACCTGCCCAGAAACGAAACTCATTCGGGAATCAGGGAATGGAGACTCTTTCTGCTGTGCTGGGTTGATTTATACCTTCTGTCTCCTCGCGGGAGCATCCATGCATGCGTAGCTGAAGAGTTTGCGGCTGAGGTTGGAATCCAGCCAAAAGCATGCATTCGAATGACTGGGAAGTATGTACTGGGAAGCAAGTCATAATGGAATAGCGTGGCTACCTGCCCGGAGTCTACCCAGCTCCCATTTCAGGGCTGGACAAGCAACTCGTGTTTGGTATCATGCCAAAAAATGGCGACAGCAATGGGCCTATTTTTCAGAATGATGACAACAAGTTGTAGAGAAGCATCAGGATCCAAGAAGCATTGGAAAGATTCGTTGGAGTTTGAATGGGACATTTAGTGCTCGTAACAACAGATGACTATTACAATTCCGTTTCTGCACCACATTCTGATCCATTGAGAATAATTAAACAAGAAAAAGAGAGGAAAGAATCTGGGAATACCAACATCTGGACGGCGACGAACGGCAAAACAATAGGGCCAGGTGTTGATTAAGTGAACAACTGATAAGATACGATATTTTGCCCGTTCAGCACTAATGGCAGCAGTGTGAAGAATGACAGGAAACACATCGCTATGGTGACATTAATGGGCAAAAATCACTTGGTATTGAATCATTTATTCAGATTCATTCTGGAAAGTTTCGTAATCGAAAGGGGCTCAGAGAGGAAACCTCCAATTGTCCACATTCCATTCTGTGATCCATTACCGAAGAAACCAGCGTTGGGAGTGAGGCCCAACTCACCCAAACATGTGGAACTACAAACCCCAGACCTGTGAAACTACGAGGATTCTACACAAAGCGCTCAGCTACTCTCTGAAGTGGGCCACACTTCTAATCAGCAGTGCTAAGTGGATCTCTGTTAGAAAGTTCAAGATGACCCCGGAAGCGGCCTGAATTCGTATTATAGGATTGGTCTTCTGAACAGAAGATTATTGGAAATTGAGCGCTGCCAAAGGGGCTTTATAAGCAGTTTCTGATTTTGTAGGCACTCAATCACGGCATGCGGGTGAATCAAGACACTGCACCACCCTGCCAATGTGGTAAACAACACATTTTTCATACTGAGTCGAACACGAGGGAGGGTGGTTGATACTAAAGACTTCGAGTTGGTCTATGGTGCTTTACGCACCCACACCATTATCGAATTCTGGTTCTGAAAATATTTTCAAGCACTCCTCAGATAGGTGGCCGAATAAGCCAAGCAAGTATACAAGATCCTCTTCGATTCGAAAGCTGAAGCTTTTTGCATCTACGATTGATCCTCATTATTTTTGGACCGATTAAGACAGAAGAGTTGAAGGTAAAGCTGTAGCAAACCTTGAAAGAACGACATGGTTGGGTCAAATCGTTTAACTACCCACACTATAAATTTCGCTAAGATTTTCCCTTTTTCTTCCCAAGCCTGGCTGATGGCAGTCAATGAAGCCTTTTTGTATCAAAAGATAAAGGGAAGACGACGAAATTTGAAACTTACTCAAAAGCAGGGCAGACCCTACGCCTTTGGCTGATTTGAGGCTAAAAAGTTGTGGAATCCACAAATCGTTCAGAGATATTTAGTGATTACCTTACACAGTCGGCTTCACCCAGCGGCTCATAGTCTTTACGGCTTTTTAGCTGACTGTTAGCCAGAAAACACACCCAAATTTTACTGCCGACGCCACCTGACTGAAGAATCGCGTCCTTCACAAGAGCTGAATAGGTTTGTCGTCACGACACAGGGAGTTCGAGGCCAAATTAAGGAAGCACATTCAGGTTATGGTTAGTCACAGCTGTTGGAACACCAGAAGGGGAACATTAGAAAGCGATAGGGCAATCAAAACGGATGATTCCTAACGACTCAGTTCATCGTCGAGAGAAACTCGTAGCAATCCTTTACCATCCCACTTGATGTTTTCTCAAGCAAACAACTTTCAAATCAGATTGAATCCCGGACAGTTACTCGTTGGGGTCAACGAAGCCGTCCATCCAGCTCGGGTCGGTAGGCATGAGACACGACTGGGAGGATATAGTCACTGACTTGAACGTCGGCTGGTCACCGTAAGTCATTCTATAGGCTATGAACGCATTCAAAACAACAATACGATTCTAAATGGGGGTCGAGCGCAGGGTGAATCTCAAAAACCGACGGGGAATTGGTTAACGCCAAATACTTTTTCCTTCTGTCCTTGATGCTGGGATGAATCAAGCAGTATTCCAAGAACTACTTGTACTCTTTGCTTTGAATGTTGAAGCCGAAAAAAGATATAAGGTCTATGTAAAATTTGAATTTTTCGAATAAACCTCAAATTAGTCCAAAATCGAGGAGCTCGACTCACTGAACGATTTCAGTCACGACAACCAGGGAAACGTAAGATGAAGCAGAACTTTTATAAGTGTACCCTAACCTGCAGTTACCACTTAACACCAGTAAAAACCTACAGCGAACTTAATTCTTATGCCAAGCCCATTCCTGCTGACCTATGACTGCAACTCCCTTATAGCCTATGTCTCTACCCCCAAAAAACCCTCTGAAAATTTTTATGTACATCCACAAAAGCAACGAGAACTCACGGCAAGGATCAACCGATTTGAAGTCGAACCATGGTTCTGCGCTCATGGAGCCTCCATGTTTCAGAATCGAATGGATACCTTCGTGAGCTGAAGCATGTTAGTGTTAGTGCGAAGGATCATAAACGGACAATTATAAGTACATACAGTAGCATTATGACTTCACAGTTTCAACACATGAATCGCTGCTCAGGTTTTTTCGCAACAAGTAAACAAAGAAGACAACAATAAACATAAATTACAGTAAGAAGAGAAGCTGTTACTACCCGTAGTCGCAAGAACGAGGACGAAGTGGGTTAGTGCCAAAATACAATGCCGTACATGTATGGTGCGGGGACAAATACCTTGGGGTCAAATATCGTATTGAGCAAAACGCATACAATCGCCTCGGCGAGTCTAAATAGTAAGTGGATGTAGGGGCGCATCCCAAAGAGGTGAATGGGAGTTTTAATTGGTAAAATAAACTTTGAACACTCCCTTGGTAGGTTGATGTAAACTCAGCCTAAAATCTGAACAGTCATAAAGGTTTTCTCCTGAATTCGTCATCCGAACCTTAGCTTTTATCATATTTTCTGAGCATTCGTTTTTGCAACGCTTCAAATGTTCCAGGTGGTGCAGAATTCAAATGAACACTAAAAAGCCTCACAATGTGTCGGTGTGTGCGTCGTATGTGGTAAACTGAATGCAGATGGCTTCACAAGCTCTTCATTGATATCTTTAGGTGGCGTCGGTGGACGCGGATGAGTATCGAAACCGCTCCTGAAACTAGATGTGGATGACGTCACTATTTTCATAATCTGGAAAGCTCAACTAATAAGGTTCTTAAAAAACTCTCCAGCTAGTTTAATCGAATTTAATTATCTAGCCCATAAAAAACCTGTTTCTGTCGTCTCTTTAGAATCATTTGAAGTTGACTTTTCAAATATTTTTTTGAAGGCTACAATTTATTTACATAGAACCCCTTCCAGCACAGAAGCAGTCTTTCAAAGGTTCATTTTGACCATTCTGATTCCTCGCTGTCCCTTGTCCAATAGAGACCCTTCTGAGCAAGGAAGGAGCATAACTCTTTGATGGAAGAGGTGAATCATGCCCTACCTTTTTAATATTTAGTATACCATGAGGGCCTTTTCTTTATTGAAAGCAATGACCTCCTTAACAGGATTGCAGACGAACATGTTGGCTTCAAACTGCATCTCATATCAATAGCTGTTAGCTATTAAAAGCTATGAGCGGTTTCTTGCGTATACGAGTTCGTAGCCCCTGATGAAGTGAATATGGCATCGAGAAGTGGCTTACATAGAACGCAGCCAGGGCTCAAGGACCGTTGGGAACGCTTTACCAGGCAGACTCCCATAAGGAGTACCAAATTCCTTTTGGAGGTTATGTCGAGGGATACCGCTTCGTTCAATCCAAAACGAAGCATGTTTGAGTAATGCAATTAGCTAATTGTCCCAGGCGCGACTAATTTCGTTCAAACACTCCACTTGGTCGTCACAATCTCGTACAACCCTTAAATGGTTACTCTGAAGTAGGAGGACAATATAGTATTTTGGATTTTCTGGTAATTGCTTTCTTCGTTACAGACGCGCTATGTATTCTGCATCAACACTTTACCTTTGCCACACTTTGGTCTAGGCCCGACTCGCAAAAATATTGCCAGTTGTGACTGAAAGGGAGTACATATTTCCTATATACTGCAACTTATTATGTTTACTCTCAGAAAACGCCACTTAATGAACCGGCTGAGATTCATCAAACAGTCACTGCTTAATTATTGTGAAAAAACTTCTCATCCTTCTCTCTCTAGTATTTGAAAAAGTGTGAAGCTGAGGACTGAAAACTTTATGGTTGTTCGAAATCATTAATCTCTTGTCAAAGCATAGGCGACCTGGGAAAACTCACTGGATAGGCGAAAGATCCGGTTGTTCTTCTAAGATATCTTCATGAGCGGGGGGAGTTGGAAGAACCTGGAAATAGAAAAACTACCAGCTGTAATGAAAAAAGTGAGTAGAACTTGAGGAAAGGCGCTTTCGAAAGCATCAACCCCATAGAAACAACTTTTGTTTGCGCTTCTTTTTTACTATTTCTACAAAAAAGGAATAGACGTTGTTGTCACCTCGTTTGAGAGTAAATTAGCCTCACTAGAATAATTCATGAATAATTGTTTCGAACGCCGGCCCTACAAGCTTAGGCCCCAAGCAGCATTGTGCCCTTCAATCTGGAATCGTTCGCCAATAAGGTCTTTGACAACCTCGTGTTGAGTTGTATCAATGAGGGGATCATGGTAATAATGAAGAGTTTTATCGAAAGCCGCACATGGAGATTTGAAAGGCCTACCCCGGAAATTCTACTTGGCTCCCCAGACCAGCATGGAGCTATTCACGATGACCAGGTACGCAAGTCATAATGAAAAGTATTATCGAATACAGCTTACCTCAGACGCTTCGGGTATCGTAAGCGGGCCGCGACGATTGTAAGTGTCCGTTTCGGGTGTTTGGCTGCGGAAGTCCGGCTCATCTGAATCGGAATCCTCACCGTAATGATGGCGATATCCTGAAGTTATCAAATATGTACGGTGGAGCTCTTCAATGGTATTTTAGCCCGTTTCATTGAACCGTCAGACGGCAGCGGTTGGCCGTCGCCAAGTGACCAGCTCCACAGCACATTTGACTTGAAAAATGAAGATCATCTCCTAAGTATTCTATTAAAACCTACGATCGTGTTCCTCCTTGTGTGAGTGCTCCTCCTTATGTGGGTGCTCCTCCTTATGGGGATGCTCCTCCCTATGTGGATGCTCTTCCTTAGGTGGATGCTCTTCCTTATGCGGATGCTCCTCCTTGTGTTCGTGTTCGTCCCTGGGCGGGTGCTCCTCCTTGTGATGATGATCCTCCTTGTGCTCATGCTTCTGCTCGTCAGTTTCCTGCATTCGATGGAGGACTTCATCAACATCCCCGTGTACTTCAGCCACCTGGTCCTCGATGAGCTGATCCAATGGGACACCTCCACGTCCAACAGGTTCGAAGGGAGCCTCTGGAACTCTCTATTGCCAGTCTTTCTCGGGATACAGAAACATAAAGAATTGTACTTCAGTACAAAGGCTGTTCTGCTAGTAACATACATTGTAAAAAAATCTCGTAGTATTTCGTAGAGTTCCTGTCGGCAAGAATCTCAAGGGGTTCACCCAGCGCAAGGATTCGATAGGACATAAATGTAATTAGCCGAGAGACCCGCTAATCCCACACAATGTCAAAAGGGCTCGCGCCAAGACATAGCAATGGGAAAGATGACAAAAGAACATGTCGTTTAAGAAGGAACTACGCAACAACACAACTTTGGGAGCGGGAAGGGGAAGAGGGAGGGGTCGAGCTTACTCCAAAATTGCAGAACCCGTGTCAATTCCAACTATCGGAGGAATATTCGTTTTCTAGCACTTATTTGAACTTTAGATAAAATTTGGGATTTGTTGGGTTAAGTTCGTTGATTTGCTGCCTCAGATCTTGTTTTTCGTTCCCTGGCCCAGATACATTTGCCCTGAACCCAATCACATTTTATGAACCGCTAAAGCGCCTTCCAACTTCTCTACCTCGGTCCAGATGAGTACTTTATTTCAGGTCGTTACCCCGTGAAATTCGTTCAGAAAGAGGAGTCGTTCGAAAGGGAAAAATTAGAGAAGTTCAAGAAGCATTAAGGGAACAAACCGTCATTTATGTGATGGAACGTATCAAATGATTGTTGTGGTGGAGACACAACCGGTTTCGGATCCTAAAAAAATTATCCTGTAACAAATTCAATACTTGATGGTAGGAAGCACTGAAGGACTGCTGTAAAACTAGTTCAACTCTACAGCAGAGTAAACAGAGAGCTAAAATATTAGGTCGTCGCAAAGATAATTCAGCTCTGCAGCTAAAGCAATCCGCAATCCCAACCAAGCCTAGGGAAATGATTTAGTTTCAGGTCTAGATTCCCAGCATCAAAAGAAAATACTCACATGTTTCAGGAATTTCTCAAACGTCATCCAAAATTGGCAAATTGGAAATTCTCAATTTGAGTTTGATAATGAAATAAGCGCGCAGTACAACAGGTTTTGATAAAATAAATTAAAGTTACTGAAAACATATTAGCTGGAAGGTAAGGCGTCAATGACTAATTAGTCGTTGACAATGCTGACAGCAATCCTGCTTTCACTGCATTTTTATTGAAGTTCCTCCGCATTTTTTTTGAAGTTCCTCCTATGGATAAAAAGAAGAACTAGCTTTCAGAATATGACTTATCCATTTAGGAACTCTCCTGCGACATGACGGGAGGTACAGAAAGGTTACAAGATGAGTACAGAAAGGTTACAAGATAAACTCGTCCATACTTCTACGGTCGAAATTTGAAACACTACAGGGTGCAGCAAAAGCTCTGGCAAATGCCCGTTTCAGGTCTTCCATAAGCATTGAAGCCTTCGATCTCGACAGGGTCTGCGCCACTAATTTCTACAAGTCTTCTTCTATACATTCCACAAGTTGGCCTTTCTTAAAGATGCCATTTTACGGAATGGTGACTAGTAAAAACCAACGAGCCTCCTTCCTGCACCTCCATCTGGCTGGATGCACTGCAAAGACCATCGCCAAGCAGCTTCTGATTCCCTTAAAACCGCATACAACAACATCAACAGGTGCAAGGCGACAGGAACTATGGAGGGCAAGCCTAGAAGTGGAAGGCCGAAGAGTGCATCAACAAGGGAGATCGTGAAAATCATTCGAGAGAAAATCCGCCACCACCCTCGTAGGTCAGAGAGAAAAATGGCCCTTGAGGTGGGCATTTCCGCTCGATCTGTTGGAAGGATTGTCACCAGAAACCTTTGACTTCTCTTATAAAATCAGAAAAGCTCACATGCTAACTGAGCTTATGAAGAAAACTAGGCTCGAAAGATGGAAGAAGCTTTTCAAGCGAGTTTCGCAGGCATGGCACACCAACATCCTTTTCATTGATGAATGCCTGTTTAGACCGGATCAATTCCTGAACACCCAAAACGATAGTACAATAGCGGGAAGCCCTGCAGAAGCCAGCCAACATGGAGGGATTGCTCAGCGGTCTGGACGGTTTTTGGGGCAATCACATCGGACGACAAGATGCCCGTTTTCTTGGAGAAAGGGGTCAAGGTGGATAGCAAGACCTTAAAAACCGTGTTGGAGAAGGAGTTACTTTCCTGGGCAAAATCCCATTTCGGCAGCCGGACAAGGACTTTTCTACAGGACTCAGCTCCAGCACACAGGGCCAAGGTGGTAGAGGACTGGTGCGCAACGCACTGCCCAGACTTCATCTCGTCGAACAATTGGCCTCCAAACAGTCTAGACCTAAATCCATTGGACTACTCCGTGTGGTCAGTTCTTAAGAGAAAGCTTGCTCTACCCAGCATAGAAGTTTGTATGCTCTACAGTTTGGATGCACCCCTCGTTAAAGCATGGGAGGATTTGGACGAAGACTACCTCCGTGCCGCCGTCGAGCGTTTCCTAGGAAAATTTCAGCCTGTATTCGCGCAAAAGGAGGCTATTTCGAGACCTAGTTTGTTTTTGTAATCTATATAGCTGTTGATGAACGCTATTGAAGTTGTATCATGTATCGATCGATNTGACCGTTTTCACCGGCATGTTTACCGTTGCAAGAACTTTTGCCGCACCCTGTACCAGCCCTGAAAACCAAGTCATCTACCTGCCCTTCTCGACCGCCTTACTACTTAGCCCATTAAAGTTGAGGCAGCCTTCATGGAAAAAGAAATGGAGACCTATGTAAACATAAGATCCGCACCGACTGTTGGATTAACCCACGCCGAACCGCGTTTGCACTCCACGCATCTATGTGTAGGATCGGCGAGCATTTCGAGAGCATCTGCTAATGCTCGTCAGCGAATCAAACAGCCTAG
This sequence comes from Haemonchus placei, assembly GCA_900617895.1. Taxonomy (NCBI): domain Eukaryota; kingdom Metazoa; phylum Nematoda; class Chromadorea; order Rhabditida; family Trichostrongylidae; genus Haemonchus; species Haemonchus placei. Next base: position 26,529 of record UZAF01019085.1, read on the forward strand.
AGAGACCACTATCTTCCTACGTGCGCCTTACCCGCGATAATTATCCATGAAACTGCCACCAGAAATTTTCTTGTCCTCCACAATAAATGAAGAACGCATTCCACATTTCCTGCCAAAGACATCGTCGACCTCAACATCACATAACCAGCGCTCACAATTGGAAGAGAACAGACATATCGGAATCTTCGGAAACTCGTTTAAAGCATGACTTCGAATCCGCGAAATTTCTGAAGAGCTACTTGAGCTGCTATTTGCATTTACACCTTATGTATACCTTTGTTTTTCGTTACAAGGTTAGAAATAATTGTTTGTGGACCACTGCTTCAACTGCTCTTTGAAACTCATAAATCTAATCGATAGCAGAAAACATAAATATAGGTACAGGCGACAAACAGAAGGAACCATTCCGTGGAAAGCTTGCTGGCCACGCCTTCCCAAGGGACCAATAGTAGGCATAGCGTCTGCGGCCACGGATTCTCAAGCGACCAATAGAATGGGCTTCCCTGCGTAAGGAACGCGGTCCTGAATAGGTATACAGGATGGCTGAAAAGTATAGGTCGCCACATTTGTAAGCGTAACTTCAAAGTAGAGACCAGAGAGACAAATCAACTTTATTGAGGAATAGAGTGGAACTACAAGATCACTT
>UZAF01019086.1:14327-25311 GCA_900617895.1 Haemonchus placei
TTTTAGACTCAGAATGAATTTTGCTCCTGCGTAGACCTTTGCCCTGCTTCCTTAACACTTCCCCTAAATATAACCACAGCTCTCCTAGGTTCACCACTCCTATCTGCAATTGTTCCCAACTCTCGAGAGCGTCTTATGGTTGAATGCAATACCTGCCTTGTTTCGCTAGTTCGTCTGTAGATGCACCGTGCCAAAAGTGTTTGAAAATGCAAAGCGACGCTTAATTCACGGACTAGTTACACTTATATTATGTTAAAAATCTACCCAAAGTTTAGTATCATTAGAAAGGTAATAATGTAAGCTACTTTGTGAAATGGAAGAAATTCAATGAATTGTTATGAACATAGAAAAAATTTGCAATGAACGTCAGCGCGCGCTGTAATCATAATTTTGGCCCACCCTGTAGTAATGTCTTTTGTTTGGAAGCAACTATTAAATGGCTCAATTTAGTGATTTCTCCTCTCGTGCTGGCAATGAAGACAAACGATCTGACGTTGGCGGATTGGGGCTCCCATTGTCATATGCCGTTCCGGTATTCAATTCATCATCAGAAGGCCATGTTGGTACTCCAGACTTCCAGGTAGGACCCTACAGTAATCTTGGTGAACGAACTGTGAAATCATTGGTTCGGGTAGATTTGAGAGATCAAGGCTGAAGGCCAATTTCCTATTTGTAAAACTAGCACAATGCTTGTAATCGGGAACCATTTGTGCTGTTGATATTTATATGCCCCCAGGCTGCATAGTGACCCAAATTGAATCCCTTTTTGAAAAGCGCGCGGGCGCGTCGCGTCAGCAAAATTAGCTGCGCGTAATTAGCGACAGTCATTTTTTACGCAATTTACTGCATCAAGAATGTATCCATACAATCCAACGTGGGTCCAAGTCACCTATACTCGCCAAGAAAGGGTCCGAGTTACGGTAAGCAGTGATAATGTTTTAATTTTTAATTGGAATTAATATTTGCCAACATGAAACCTCCAAATTATGGTCTACTCAATCGATCAAGGTAGAATAATGAAATTACCGCCGAAATTAGCCAATTTGCTAGTATTTTATTCGCTTTTTGATAAGTTTGTTTTTGTTTTCGACCAGTAAATAAAGATGAAAATGTACTTTGTTACAGATTACTCCATACCTGGTCCAAGGTGGTCATGTTATTGGTGGTACTACCACAGTGTCAATGCAGTCGAAAACCACCGCCACTGCGGGCTATGGTTATGGTTCTTGGAGTACAGTTTATCCGACCTCTCATGGACTTTCAACACCATCCAACATTGAAAACTCTCAAAATGGTGAGTTACCTAAGTAAAAGATCTCTTCAAGAAAAAAAAAGTCGCCAATTATTCGGGAAAATCATAATAATAGGTCACAATCGGAAGTAAATGGTAATTGGAGATGTTTGTCTACCAAGAGGAGGTCCTAAAAGTAAACAAAGTAATGCTTCTAATGAAAATTCTTTTTGGGGGACGGTAAAATGCCGATCTATTCCTTGTGGGCGGGTACCCGTGGGTTGTGCAAGCGCATGCGGGTTCAAATCTCGTCGTCGACCACTTTTAGCCCCCGCGCAATCAAAATTTAGGTATGAAAAAAGTCAACTATAGCAGTTCTTGAATTGACCTTTACTCGTTTTTTTTCTGAATGGTTTCATGAAGGTAAAATATTGGGTCATAAGGTCCCTTACAAAATTAGAAATATAATGTTGTCTGTTGAAAACTCTTTCATAAACAAAATATCACCACATCGTGTTGAAGAAGTTTCATTTTTGAATATCAAAAAAAAAAAGAAACATATCACTTTGTATTTTGCTAGAAATTTCCAAACTGTCCTCACGAAGCGTCGCTCATTTGTTAAACGCCTAGGGATCGATAGAGAACACCACGCCCACCTTGCTGGCGAAGCGTTTGCCTTTAAGTATAAATGAATTTCTGGTTTGGTGAGCTTGGCGAAGTAGTAATATATTTTCAGGGATATCACGGGCTGATGGACAGATGCCATCAAATGTATTTTCATCATCACCACCGTACTATCAGAGCCCGATGATGAGTATGACTAGCGGTATGGCAGCACTTTCATTTGGTGCTCCTCAGCCTCCACCACCTGGAGCAAGTACTAACCGCTCTGAGTCGTCATATCAAGGTAAGAGGCTTATACCTATAACAGCGCACAATCGATCTTCCAATAGCGTTCGTTTTGAGAATAGCAGTATTTTTCGTATTGTGCAGTAGATCTATTGTGTTTGAACAAAGTACCAGTAAGATTTCCATGCATGCAATCTTCTTCATAGCTATCTCCAAATAAAGTTTAATTCCTCAAATGCAATAACTTTTCCAAAATCAGTAGCCATATTGGGCGCGCTATTGTTAAATGGAGCGAGTCTTGCACCTATCCACCAATGAGAGCGCGCGAGGAGCATGCCCAGCTTGCTCCCAATTGGTCCGACCCAAATTCGCCCCAATGGCGCACATGTGCAGGGACTTCGGCCAGCAAATTCCAGCCCAGAGCGGCTATTAGATCTGTAAACCCTCAATTTTTTTTTTTGAAAAATCGAGCAATGCCGAGGTAGTAATTCTCTGTGATTATTATTAGTTTCAGTTTGAAACTGTTTTGTATCGCTCGAATAAGTCTTACTTCTACAGATCGCTTTTCAAAGGAAATGCTTGCATGGACGATGGGGCACACTAAGCAAAATAGCACTGTGCACCATAGCAATGACAAGTTTTGAAACTACTATTACACCTCACCAGTTCCGGCTATGGGTCGTTAGGTCAGGGTTTGACCATCTAAGCGACGTTGACCGAATTGACTTAACAGTCCGCACCCAAAAAACAGCCATTCCATGGCCTACAATGCGTTCCTAATTGATACCCTTCTTTAACAAACCTTCACTGGTAATCGATTCATGAACTGGAGGCTTCTTCATCAATCAAAGCGATCTGTAGGAGATTCAGTAAGTTTGACGTCAATGAAGGACGATGATGTGTTTGAGGTATGAGTGGATCGTCTGGATATCCAACACTCGCACAACCACCTCAGTTGATGTACATGCCGTTCAATCAGCCACCATCACAGGCTCCTACTGCAGCTCCATCGTTAGGCAGTAGTCCAAACTTTTTCGGTAATTCCGTCATTTAGTTTGCGCCGCTGTTCTTCGTTCCTATATGTGATGTGACGTGCTGTGGCGATTGTCTTCATTGTTGTGTTCTCCCAGCACATCGTTAGGTCTCAAGAACTTTCCGGTAACCTGAACAATCCAACTGCAGGATATTCCCGGGCTCGATCGATACCTATCCTCTATTCGTTGACCGTTTAAATACCCGTCGGTGCCGGAGATCTAACGATTGTGCATGTGTACTTAGTGTTTTTGCAATTCAAATAGCAGCTCATTTGCTTTCTGTGGAAATGAGTACATCAAAAAACTTCTCTAAAATCAATTTATTTGCAGGTAATGCGATACCTACCATGCCCACTGCCCATCTGGGACCCGGAATGCAAGGATTTAACAACTCACGTGTTTCGCTCTTCAACGCTTCTACTCCATCATCGAATCCAGGCCACTACGGCGGTGTACACCAAAGACGTCGTAACGATGAGAGCAACGCGAGGTGAGCCGTTCAAATAGCTTTCATGCTCGGCGAATGCGCAGCCTATCTGGGCTGCTGCTGAGCGCGTCACTAGAAATAGCGTTCACGCAGAGTAGACGAAAAGCGACAAAGAAGGCGCGATTGTGACGGCGCCGATGAATCAATAGAAATGATCCTAGCTGTTGTATTTATGCTGTATTACTACCTGTTCGATGCTTATATATTGGTTTATTTTAAGGCAGCCAAACCGAAGTCATCTTCTGGATGATTTCCGAAATAATCGTACACCTCAGCTTCAAATTACTGACATTATCTCTCACGTGGTGGAATTTGCCAAGGATCAGCACGGTTCTCGGTAATGGTATTCTACTTTCCAGTGACTCTATGTCATCTTACATTTATGTTTTACAGCTTTATTCAACAAAAACTCGAGCGTGCATCTGCCAAAGAAAAGCAGTTGTTGTTCGATGAAGTACTTGCTAATGCGCATGCCCTAATGGTCGATGTCTTTGGCAATTATGTCGTGCAGGTAACCTTCGAACTAAGTTTGTTATGATGGGTATCTTACTCTTTCCGCAGTTCCTTAGTGTAGCAGGTGTATGAAATTTCTTTACCGCGCGAATTTTCCGCTAACCGCGCGCGAATAATCCTCATTCGACCATTCATCTGACTACTGCCAATGAGTTTCCTGTAAACTTCTCGAGTCAAAGTGATGCAGCTCAGTTTAAAAGAATTTTGTACAAAATCGATTCTGCATTTCTGGGCATTACCCATAAGCAATGAGACAGAGTTGATATGTTACTGCAAAAGGCCTACATAGAAACCAGGTCGATAGTCCAGAAATGGAAGTCTTCCACCCGAGTGGAATCCCTTTATGCTGGGTTAGTTAATTAGCTGAATCCAGGAACCGTTTGTTTTTACATCATTGATAGAAGTGAGAAGAAATAAAGCCAGTGTTTTGGTCGTGCGGTAACTTCGGGTAAATTTAACAGTTGACAGAGAACTATCGAGGGACTTACTGTATTGATCGTAGCCACCATGTAGTGGATTTATTTCAGCATTATTTAAATTACAACAATAACGTCGTGTTATTCTTGGTGGAACGCTTTCTCCACCACAGCTCAATCGTGTTCTTTTCCAGAAATTTTTCGAGTTTGGTACACCGGAGCAGAAGGTTGCACTTGGTCGTTCGCTGAAAGGAGATGTGATGAATCTTGCGCTTCAAATGTATGGATGTCGTGTAATACAGAAAGCTTTGGAATCGGTGGATGAGACCATTCAGCTCGAAATTTTGAAGGAATTGGAAAGTCAGGTATGTTGAACCTCCACCGGGAACAGAACTTGAGAATTGTCGCCTACAAGAAGCCCCATGATTTTGATTTTTTTAGTTTTAATTGTGAGAACGGTGTCTTGAACATAGTTATTGGTTGGTCGAGCACCTAGTTTAGAGAATCGCATTTTTTACTGATAGAAATTGAATTCAGGTACTGAAATGTGTCAAGGATCAAAATGGGAACCATGTTGTGCAGAAAGTGATTGAAAAAGTGAAACCGGAACGTCTACAATTTATCATCGACACGTTCATGAAAAATGGTCCGGATACGGTGAGTTTTTGGTTGATAAATGACAGTATCATTCGATCATGGTTAGTCCTGAAGATTCTGGGGGTTGTAACGGTAGATATTCAAGTTGTATTTACGATGGATGTATACGTCAAAAAGGATTATAAATGGCGGATTTCTCCTGCCCACCATTAGGGCACAAGGTAAATTTTCCCTTTCAAAATGTGCAGTAACGACCCATTGAGAGATGGAAAAGCTCCCAGACGATCAGAGGGAGCTACCACATTTAAGGCTCTTCACAAGAGGGTAGTGAGTAAGCCTGAAGGTGTGGTAGCGTGATAGGTGAAGTTACCCAAGAATAAGTTAGATGCGCCATAATGATAAGTTACAGTAGATAAGCGGCCTTGGCTGCTGAATGAAAAGTTTAGTAACTTTTGTAATTGGTTGTAAGTCAGTGTAATTTTTGATTGTAATCTCTGTTCCATTGGAGTTATCCAAGGTAAGCATACAGCGTACAGTATAGGGGCCTTATCCACTGATCGGAAACGAAAGCTGCCCAACCTTCCATGTATCCACGACCTATGACAAGGGAAAGGGTACGGGTTAAGGTACCATTTAATTGGGTCTCCATGGAATAAAGTGGTGGTTGCCCGCGCGAATAAATCGATGACCAATGGGACGGGAGGTGGAGCAGGGTATTGGAGCGGAACCCGTAGCAAACCGTAGTGGGAATACTGGACCATATGATGAAGGTAATTGCAGCTTGCGCCTTACAAATGCAACATTTCAGATCATGCAGTTATCAATGCATCCGTATGGCTGCCGTGTTATTCAAAGAGTCCTCGAACATTGTACTGAGGAGCAGAAGAGACCAGTTCTTGAAGCATTGCATGCGAATGTTCGCTCACTTGTACTCGACCAATATGGTAACTATGTGATACAGCATGTTATCGAACATGGCAGTGATCCGGATAGAGATCGCATTGTACGTGAGGTAAGATGCTAGAAAATATTCGCGACTTCTTCTTATGTTCAATGAAGGGAGAGGAAGATACCTTAACATCTCATATATTTGATAAATAACGTAACGGGCATAGTTCCGCGACGCGGCCGCACGCTACCTATGCAAGAAAGCGGCACACTGTTTTTTCCCTGATTAGAATTTCGTGGGGCAGGCAAGGGTTTCGTATTGCGTCTTCTTAAACGGCTCAGCTCATTAATTTGGCATGTCTGGGTGTTCATTAGCAGTGATTTTGACAGAATAGTTCTCATAGTCCGAAGACTTTGTGGCAAGAGAAATCACAGCGGTGATAAGATGGGCGACGGAGAATAATCCATCATACAAAGGAAGGCAAAACGCAAATTGACGGGGCTGGATGGGTTAGATCTATAAATATTCCCCGTTATGCGTGCTTAATCAATGTAGGACCCACAGTCCATATTACTGTATCCAAGACTTGTGAGCTCCTGGAGTGAGCTTGTAACGTTTTGATAATTCTTTCTGCTAGAATCCTCAATTTCGACCACTTTCTCTAACCAGTTAAGAATATTCAGTCGGAGGGGGCCACTACATTGTGCTCTGCGTCTCTCAACCAAGGGCCGGAGCGCAGAGAAGGAGGGACGCCGGTCTGCGAGCCTGTAGAGGTGGTTAGTAACGATTTTGTGATAGGATTATGGAGCTTTTTCCTTGTGCTTGAAGAGAAAAGTAGCAGCGGGGTGGGTAAGGCTTCAACCTCCTACTAGAAGCCGGAATGGGAGAGGAATCGGACAATAGGAGACACCGTCTCGCTGATAGAGCGCAAGCAATCGCATGAAAATGCGTGGTCCCCTCAAAAGAATTACCTCATTTTACCTTATTTTGTTTAATTTCAGATCACAGGTAATGTGTTGAGATATGCGCAGCATAAATTCGCTTCGAATGTTATCGAAAAATGTCTGATTTGTGCTGCCCCACATCACAAAACGATGCTCATCAACGAGGTCTGCGGCGATTCTGATGAGTAAGTTTTGAAAACGTTGAGCTTTTTCCGGTTACAGCTTAGTACTCGAGCAGTTATAGGTAGTAATTTCTTTTTATTCAGTCCAAATCCGCCAATTCTGCTAATGATGAAGGATCAGTTTGCGAACTACGTAGTGCAGAAAATGCTTGATACAGCTGACCCGGTCTACCGTAAGAAGATGATGTATGCGATCAAGCCCCATATTCCTGTTCTTCGTAAATTCAGCTATGGAAAGCATATTATCAGTGAGTTACACGTTTTAGCTTTATTGACTTGCTTACCTTTCTACTTGCTTTGAGTGGTTGTAACTGCTTTGTTCTGTTATCCTATGTTGACTTTATTTATATACCCGCCATTGCCTCTAGCCAATACTAGCCATAAATTAACGCAAATTATTCGTAACGGGGTCATGAAGGATGTGGTTCCCGCCTGGAAAACTAGGTGAGCGCGATCAAGGTTGCCATTTAGAGGGACAGGTAACACGTCAAAGTGCTGGGTCACTTTCCTTGAGGTTGATAACGGTCCTGAAACGAGTATAGGTCGAGGAATCTATTATGGTGTACTGTATTATAAAATCTACTCTATGTTAGACAAGTGGTGATCTGAGGGGGAGGGCAACATTTTCTCGGGAGTGCCCCAACGTATTGACATACCTAGGGCCCTTGCGGTACACATACTATACATGTACATATACATATACATATTATACATACATGCTGAATATCATACTCATAGAATGAGACGACGCTTTCTCAGTGTGGCTTAATAACTAATAATTAGGGCAAAGTCTGAACTTTCGTCGCTTCGTTTTCTGCCACGTTAGGTTCTTATAGGTTAGAGAATAGGCAATTTTCAGGAGATGTGGGATATGAGCAGACCTCTATCAGCCCCGCTTGACAAATTTGGAAAAAAAGTTCTTGAGTATACAAGTTATTCTAATCAGATGATTCTATTCGAAAAAGTGGGAGGTGGGCGGGATGGGAGAGGGTTGGGGGGGGGGGGGGGGGGGGGGGGGGGGGTGTCGCCTAGAACGGAGTAAAAGCTACGTCGCTTGAGGTGCGATGTGGAAATCCATGAACGCTTTTGTATATTGGATATGGTTATCCTTTTTGTATTTGTTAAATATTGATTTATCGAGCGAACTTCAGATGGTGGACGTCGTAATCACAACGTTGTACTACTTTTTTCTTTTCCATTACTTCTTTTACATTGTTGTAAACTTGTGTTGAATTTCATATTTCTACTGTATTTATTAAATTTACCTGATCATTATGACTTTATTTTTAGCGAAACTGGAGAAGTATTTTCAAAAACAGAACAACAATCATGCTCAGCATCATCAGCAATTGCAGTTTGAACTAGGAGGAATGCAAAATCCAAATGTGAGCCATCCGTTGTTGTAAACATGGTAAAAACTGGTAATACATTTCTATAACGACGTCAGCTCACCGGGATTTCACATTATTTTTCTCCTTGTTCATTCAACATTACTCGGTTCCGAATGTATCCAACTTGCAAGGCTAGATAACGCTTATCAAGGTGGTGTTTCGGGGGGAGGGACCAGAAATTTCATCTTAGGGTCCCTGAATGGGTGAATTTTCTGGAATTCCAGAGCTACTATCACTTTCCACCAAAAACTTTTCGGAAAGAGAAGATTGTGTTTTATTTGCATGGCAAACACCCATTTCCTAAAAATCCCACCCACGTTGATAAGTGTTGGGATAGCCGGTATTACTGGCGTAATTCTTGAACAAGCTCCTTAGTTGCGCATTATTCTAAATTGCTTTCATCTTTATTTCCTCTATTATATCTTTCAATGTACATTGCAGTCATTCGGGCTAAATCAGTCTTTGTAAGCATTTTTCAAAAATCCTTTCAATTTATAGTAATATATTTTACTATATTAGGGAATTTTCAGACATCAAGTTCATATACATAAGTAAATAAAGAAGTAATTGTAAAGTTTTCTCGTTCTTGTAAAAAAAAAAGTTAGTTTCATAGTTGTCAAGTCTTTAGCTGACTTACTGGAATCGATTGCATTCCAGTAAGTAGCTTGTTATATTTTATATATACATAGCTTTTTATAGGCAACTAATTTCCAAGTTCTATTTTGAAAAGCCGAAAAGACGCAGTGATTAGATTTTTCAAGAAAAATGTAAATTCCTTTAAAGTATTCAAATTGTTTATACATATGTATTGGTAACTTGTAAATTCAACAATAATAGCGTTCTTCAATTTTTCTCATCCGGTCTCTCATAGAATAGTGTTCACTAAGGGAGCTTGTTTGGAACAGCCCTGCTTGCAAATAGTAAATTGTACGACGATTTTTGGCTACTTGTTGTAATTTTGTAATTTTGCCACATTACAACAATCAATCGGTCGTTTTGTGTATTATCAACTGCTATCACTCATTATCACATCCTGTTCTCGTAAGAATTTCCTGAACTGTTGAAGCACAAAGAAATATTTGTCTTTTTTCAATATATCGATCGACTTGTTGAATTCACAAAAACTCGCTATAATGTTTTGTGTGTAAAATTTTTTTCGCTGCTCATTCCTGTTTTTTTATATTTTTGTCTCTTCCCCTCATTACTGCTGTCGTCTTTGTATAGCTGAGCGCTCAACATGATTTTCGTATATTATTGATTTCAATCAATAAGAGTTGTTGATTTTTCTTTTTTTATTTTTCTGTGTACAGTTGTTTTCTATGTATAATTATATAAGAGGTACCTAGTTTGTTAAGGAAAAATCTTAGCGGATAATTAAGGTGACAACGACAATCTGTGTATGTCGTACAGCTAATTCGGGGATCAATCATTTGACACACATTTGCTTGATAAACAAAGTTGTGTTGTTTTGATTATCACAGAGATTAGTAATCGAGATTTGTCTGTCTCCTAGAGTTCTCTGCACATGTAAGTTGTTCGTTGAGTTTTCATTTCTTATTGTACGTTTTTCTTCTTCCCCACTTCTCTGCCATGCATTGTTCAAGCAATTAGAGCTGTTTTCCAATAAAACTATGAGCACGAATTTGGTTGTTTTCGACATTTTTTACAGCTGTGTTTCCCACAGAATACTTGCTTGATTCATTCGAATGCAGATCGGATTACTTGTTTTAGTTGTTACTTATATATCCTCACAGTAGCAGTCCGCAATTATGTCTTTGCCCAGGCTCTTTTTGAGGCGTGGCATAGAACCCGTACTGAACTTCTTATAACGACCTCGATGCAGTTTAATATGTAGAAACTCTGATGAAAACCTGTTTTTGAGGATTCGCTGTAGATTGAGTAGGATATGACTTTTCTGGAACCCCCCAACTACATTTTCACCATAAGTTGTGCTGGAAATGGGAGCTGATGTTTTTTTGGCTGGGTACTTCACGCAATGCCCAAAAGGGCTTCCCATTTGAATCGATCGCTAGATCCCAGATCGCGGCGCTACTGCGCCTTCGGCAGCGCCATGCTGCACAGCTTTTTGAAGGGTCTATACATGTTTGAAATATGTTACGTAGCTGTCTTGTTGCTTGCTGGTTTCATAATGCTCGAAATGCGTCCAATTTCCTCCCATCTAATTGGGAGCTTCCACGACAGTGTGCTCACAATTAGAAGTAAGGAAGAATTCGATCTACACAAATTCCTAGCCCGCAAGCGTGAAAAAAAACCTTTTCTATACTGAATTAGAGCTCCTAGCCTGACGCATTTGCTAGAAATGAGGCTCAGGGTGATAGAAAGGTTCTTGTGGCTCCACTCTTTTATCACAGTGAAAACCGTGAGATTCACTTTACAGTCGCCATGTGGGATCACAATTTCATTGTGCACATTTCTTGATTGTTAGCTTAG
>UZAF01019087.1:0-12925 GCA_900617895.1 Haemonchus placei
TTACCATCTTGGCATCAGGTTTTAATAAAATCTTATAAAATTATTGCAGAAAGAATTATTACCTTCACGTACATAGGACTGTTGCTGATGAACTCTCCTATTGGGGTAGTCATTTCTCTTCCATTACTTCCACAGTACAGAAAGCCGTCTTTCGAAGTCAACCACTCCCCTTTAAACGCTGAATTTGTTTGTTCTGTACAATTCTGTTACTATTGATGTACGTTGCTAGATTTTTTGACGGTAGAAATCTGCAGCTTGGTCCGAAGGGGATAAAAATGAAAAAAGAACAAATTTTTGTGGGGACTAGCTAGCTCCCCCTCCCCTCAAAGTACTGCCCATCGTCACTTAGGTCAATTACCACATTAATCAGTCATATGTGAAGGTACTGAATGCTATCGCTTGAAGTTCAAAATACATGAAGAGGGGGGAGGGGTGGAGGGGTGGGGGGCTATGTATAGCTGGCCACATTGAATACGAATGACTGTGAAGAGGTTTCTGCCCAAGAAGGAATAAATTCTTATTATTTATCTTTTTTCCGTATAATTTCAAATCAATGGTTCAAAATTGTAATCACGTACGAGTAGGATCGGTGCCGTTTTCATCAGAAAGAATTACCCACTGAATTACCTTCCTTCCATCAATCCTGAAATGCAATAAAATTATGGCTAGAACTGCGCGAATGTTTAGGTTCAAATGTAACCCGCCCTCTTGGGACTGGCGAAGGTTACCAAAAATCAACTGACCGGTAAACAATTCCTGTCTTGTCGTCAACACTCATTAGTTTGCCGTTGAAATATATCAGATCGCTCAATTCCATGCCACGGTTACCATAGTTCAGTACGGATGTATAATTGAACGATGAAAGCCACTCTACTGCCGCTGATTTTTGATCCTATGAACATGTGAGTTTCATAAAGGATGGCATGGCATTCGTGAGAACAGAGCAATTCTTAATTACAAGTATCGCTACTTTGGGAGTCCCTATCGATTGTATTCTTAAGTACTGTTGCGTCTTGTGGAATGAAATATCCTACTCTTTACAATAATGGGCGGAGGTGGTGGCAAGTGGCAAACCTCACACACGCACGGGTCACGGGTTCGAATTCCGGACCGATATCCGCCTTGACCGACCAAGTCTTCCGTCCCCCCGGGCAAATCGGTACCAGACTCGGCTGGGAGGATAAAAGCATTGACTTGTGCATCGGCTAGCCACTGCAATTCTTTATAGGCCACATACGCATTCAATACACCACTACGATTCTGAATGGAAGTCGAATACATGGATGTTTTTTAATTCCTCAGATGGGATTGATCAACGGCCCGAGACTTTAGACTCTTTTCAATGGAGAAGTTAATAGAAAAAAAGATCATTGCAACATTGTAGTTCCTGAGCAACAAGAAAGAAGAACCTGAGAAGTTCGCGACCCCGACGGCAATAGACCAAACAGCGAATTATTGCTCTCAAAGGCCCACTTAGAACTTCGAGATAAAACTCAGGCTACATGTCAGAGTGTTAAACTGCACAAAACAGGCTCGAGTAGCATTGGAGATGTTAGCAGGAAAGTTCTGTGAAAGATGGAAACCGCTCCTCACGTACACGTTTTGCATCTTCAAAGGCACTCCCGGTGAATGAATTTTTAGGACCCCCGTATGTCGCACGTGGCGCTGTCATACCTGGGAACGGCTCATATAGGGCGTTATAAAGGCACGAAGATCTGACCGTGTGTACTCTCGGACGAGTTTCACGGCATTGTAGAGGCTGCACCGATCACAAAAGAACCCATGTGGGAAGCTAAAACAACTTGTCATGACCCATAGTGACAGTGGAAGGTAGTTCTGTACAGTTCTGGCATGATGTAGTCAGTTCTTTGCGCAAATGTAACAACTGAAATCTTGTCCAAATGCACCTTCCATGTTTTTCCGTCATCTTAATCTCGTCTAACCTCTACTACCCCTACGTTTGAGGAGCCATATTTTTCTCGAAAGCAGCGGATTCTCTTGCTTTCCTCACTGCCGATGAACTATTCCCATCCTACACTTCCATTTTTCAACAAAAAAGGCGTACCTCAAAATTATCGTAGACTGTGCCTTCAAGGGCTATACCCTGCTGTAGCTGATAGCAACTCATATAACAAGAATCCAATCTCGAGCTGAAGTGCTGGCAGTGGCAATTTTTAGGCCCTCACCAAATCAAAATATGTAAAAGTCAGTAGCTATGTAATCAATGTCTGGTTCTCATTACTTACTTCGAAGAAACACCTGCAAAGCTTCAGGCTAATTATGGCGACCATTTTGTAACTTTGAATCTTCCAACTTTCGGTAAACCAGTTTGGTGTGTCTCGAGAAAGGTAGAAAATTTTGGGTCCGATATCTTCTTCCCGAAAATCGCGTCGCGTTCGCCGCACCCGATCGCGCGATATGAAGAGAACGGTTCCAATTCCCATTGCTAGGATAGGGTAGCCTAGGCGTAGCCTTTGCCGCTGCCTTGGGAAAACTTCCGGCACCCGAAAATTTTATATTAGACGTCCACGTGACAACATTTCAAGATAATGGATAGACAAAGGTGAAAAGTCGTACTGCAGTAAGAGTTAACGTCCCAATGACCATTGGGCTGTGCCACACGTTGCCTTGTCTTGACTGGGAATCCATGTCTCCAATGATGCCAAACGGCAACAACAAATCTCCATTGTCGACATCTGTAGAATATTTTCGATGCCATTTGTAGCATTATAAAATCTGAATAAAGGACAAACCGTTCAGCTTGATAGGTATGGTAGGAAGTGCTGTTGCGGAGAGTATGCAGAAGGCTACGCCATGTATGATCATCAAACAGTAACCTTGAAGTAACAAAAACGTAGCATTCCCGAGCATATACCAAATACTCGTAATCCTCGAAGATAAAAATCGGTGTTCATAAAACAAATGGAAATTGGAGTATTTAGGAAATACAAGTAGTTAAATGCAATGAAATGTATAAGAATATCTGAATCTATAGGTTGCCTTACTTGTTGACGTGCACAGCGGTGAGGCCTTGCTACAAAACTATCGGGTTAGCATCTGTGTAAATATAAACCGAATTTTTAGTCCGAAAGAAAAATCAGGGGTATCAGTTGGTTTCTGGTCCAATGTGACCCATGATGGGTAAATCGGATGGTATAAATTCGAATAGTCGGAGAACTTCCTCATGCCTTCTCTCCAACCCGCTTTTTTTGAGTTAGGAGGAAACGGTGCTTCCGTATGCTCTGAAATTCTCCATTTATTCAAGACCCATTGAATCAGGCTCAAGTATAGTGTTGCAGATAAAGACTATGCCTTTTCTTTTTTCAAATTAAATACTCTGACATTGTTTTGAGTTGATGTTTTGTTAGCTGCTGTATTTTCGCCGCAGTGCGCGATGCGAGAGTCCTAAAAGATTGGCGATTTATGGGCAAAACTTCAGCCTCGGACGGGACCCGAACCCGTACTTGTGGTGATATTGGTCAAGCGGCTCAACATGTTATACATGTGAGTGCTGATAAGCTATGGCATACAAGCTTTTAAGAAGGAGAGGGCAAGCGGGGTCTCGGTATTGTGAAGGATAGAGCACGGTGCCTTGAAAGCACAAGTACGGGTTCGAGCCCCGTTAGAGACTGAAGACTTTTACTCTAACATTTTTCCACTTTTTCCATTCCCATTCAGATAGGTTTGTGTAGCCTTCTAATCATGAGACATGCAAAATCATTTAAAATCGATTGGACCTTGTCCAGCGAAATCTCTTTAAAGCTTAGTGTGTTTGTGTGTCAAACTTAAAAAGGACACCCTTCAATTAACCCCTCCCCCCTCTCTCTTTCTTTTGATACGTACAGCACGTATTTTCTGTATGACAGGGTCCGCTTGATGTAAAAACCTGTTTGGGTAGGTTGAATGACGGAACCATTACATGCTTGGCTTGCTGCGATATCAATTCTCCTCAGTCCCATGGAAAGTAGCAAAGGCAATGTAGTTCCTTACAACTAAACAACAATCAACAAAGATCCGGTCTTAAGTGGATCATATGTTCGAAGAGTAAGTCAATGGTGTATAAGCAGCAAAAGAACAGATCAAATCTGGGGCAGAGAAAAACGGTTAAGCTACCGCTTTCATAGCCGAAGTTCAAATTAGGACTAATCGAGTTTCCACCACACAAGGATCACGTCGATCTTTAATAGTAAGTAAAAGTAGTAAGAATCGACGCACTTTCGAGTGGAAGGTGTGTGTGTCGTATGTTGATGAGACCGGTCAATTCAAAATGAGTTTCGTGGCCTTCTAATGTTAGGAACAATATTTTGATGATAAATTTAAAGCTTACTATATTAAAAGCTGAGGTGAATGTATCGTTGACAGCAAAATATAGAGTGGTCCACTACTGGATAGGTGTCGAGGAAATATTTCGCTTTGGGTAAAGTATCTACCGACAACTTCACGATAACTAACTTCTTCCTGGACTTTCTGGATGGGTCTACAGAAATTCTATAACAAGCACTACTCACTTGTATACGCACAGCATATGCAGGGGTTTCATGACATCGCACTCGGTTGATAAGATGAAAGTTCAATTCGACCTTTTCGTTTCATGCTGGAAGGCAATGAAACGGAAAATACCGTTTACAAGGGCTTTCAAGGTCAAATGTTTGACACGAAGTTCAATTGGTTTCAGCAGCGAATTGGTCGGATTCGAACTAGTAAAGAAGAACAAGTCGAAGATGGGCAGACAGTTTGGTCATTACATAACTAAATAAGCAATGAAGCGATACTCAGATATATAAGGTTATATGCGTGGGTAGTGTAACTGTATAGAAACCCATAGAAGCTTCTAGTGAGTTTCAGGAGAAACCTCTACATTTTTGACATTTTTCGAAAACTGGAAAAAAAGTAAAAAATTAACAGAAATTTCTAAAATTGACAAAATTTTTGAAAATTCTTGACAGATAAATTCCACACAACCATATTTCGAGAAACTAAGTCGATTTCGACTAAAAGGCAAAAAAAAAACCAATGGAATGAATGGACACAGACCAATGTATTTATTTCACGGATTGTGGCGCTATGGCGGTTTTATAGGCGGATTTTCGAACGTTCAATCGTTTCCTTTCGATCACGACTTGTTTAGGTTTGTGTTTAACGAAGGATTTATGCTGATACGCCGAATGACGTCGGCACCAAAGAGGATCACTTGCAACGGTGCATTGCATCGATGAAAAACCTATTTGGTGGTAATTTCATTTGAACCAATTTCTACAAGAAAAGTAAAAACGATTGTTCGACAAGCCTCTTTCCATGCAAATAGGACAATCGAAAGTTGGGCTGAGGTTGAAAAAGAGGCAGATGAACAAGGGGTAGGGTGATTCAGTTCTGCCTCAACCTTCATGAAGATCTTCATGATTTCATCATGCCTCAACCTTCACCGGAAGAGATGGAGAATATTTTGCAGATTCGGGACCACGTTTTTATTCTCTTCTTCTTTTCTCTCCGTGATCTTAGGTGCGATTCATGAACTCCTCTCCCGCTCCATCTACTGGGTGGATGTATAATTATTGTGGATTTTTTCGCAGCTCTTTTTTCTCGATACAGTTTGTGCATTATGGTTCGGAATTACATACTGTATATGAAATTCGTTTGGAATTTAAAGAAATAATCTTCTTGCTCCCCTTAACAGGAGTACGGCCAAAACGTCATGTTCTTATTCATCACACTATGCTGTACTACTTCTAGAAAAGTTGGAAGGTGGCCGAGTCATTCCGCGATCTCGATTCTTCGGCTATGGAATAGTCACTCGAAGTCAAGTATGGGATGTGATCTGCTTCTGTATCCGCCATATTCATCGACAGAAGCTCCTATATTATCACGTCAACCGTTCGTTGAAAGATAGGCTAGCGAACAGAACTTACGACGAAATGCATGACATGATGGCCGATGTCAAGGCGTGGATCAGGGATCATCAACCTCATATTCATATCTCAATATAATGGGAATGAGCCCATTAAATAATATGAGGAAGCATTATGTGTGATCACCTGTTAGGAAAGTCTGATTGAGCAATCGTAGAAGGTATGTGAGTAAACGAAAATTGTATTTCGTAATTAAAATAACCCTACTGACTGTTGTTTGTACACTCCGTGGCAAGTTGTGGGTATCACTGAAGCCCAGAACCGCACAGGAACCATTGTTGTGTGTTCCGGATATCGTGCTCTTCAACACTTACGCTACCAAAACCATGCTTACTCTCACTTTCTTCATGCAATTGAGTGCTCTGAACAAACAGAGTAGCTACTGCTGCTGCAGTAGGGTGAAATAAATATTTGTGAGATATGCACGTATGTGGACAGAGGTGGTGTAGTGGTAAGTGGCGCTCAATCTCACGCGCACGATCAGGGGTTCGAAAGCCGGATCGGTGCCCGCCTAGGCCAACCAAGCCTTCCATCCTGGTCGGTGAATTGGTACTAGACTTGTCTGGGACTGGAAGGAAGAAAAGCACTGACTTGTACATCGGCTGGCCACTGGAAATCATTGTATAGGCCACATCCGCACTCATTACGCCATCACGATTCTGAATGGAAGTCGAGTGCAGGGGCGCATCCCTCAGACGGGATTAATTAGCGCAAAAAAACTTTTCCTTTATCCTTTATGCACGTATGTGGATCGAAAATCTATGAATAGCTACAAGAGGGTGGTATGGTATATCTAACAGTCATGATAAAGGTTGCACTTTGATGTATTCTTGAAGGATAGTAAAGTTTAGTAAAAGCCCTCTCCCTCTCGTAATGGAAGTAGTAGGCCCTCATTACTGTATGCAGAATTGAAGACTTTACGCTTGTTTTTTGAATTACTGTCTCACCGTGCTTCCTGATTTAATTCACTACAACAAACGAAGAAAGAAACTAGTAAGAGATTTCAGCACGAGGGGTGAGTACATAGCTAATGCGCTCGATGGAATGCTCATTTAGATGCATCTGATGAGAAAGGCGGAAAGTTCTTGAACACTGGCCCATAATAAATGGTATGACTCTAAATTTCAAAACCAGTAGCCGTAGAAGTATAAGTTGTATATTCAAATTACTCTTGAATCTCGTCGAGATCACTTCGACAATGAAGCTTGTATACTACTCTGCCATTTCGTTAGACAGCCGCGACTGAATGTTCCAGCCTTCACTACTGCCAACTACCCCCTCAAAAAAATAATCGCATATTTTTCCACACGAACATGCAACTTCAAACGTTCATAGCTTTTTCAATAGTTAAAACAATAGTCAGCTAGCATTGTACTAATTTCACTACATACAATGAACGTAACATTGAAACTGTCTAGTAATCATATTGGTATCCCTCCATGCGTGTGACATCTGGTGCGATACTTTTCATATCCTGATCCGTACCATAAACATTGCCATGCTGGTTTTGTGGCATCTCAACAGACAACTATTAATATTAAGACTATTACTAACATTAAGATTTGTGCAGAATTTCAATAAAACCTAATTAATCAATTTGCTACATCATAATATCATAGCAGCCGTGAACACTATTGCTCAAGAGGTTTCTAATGTGAAGGAAGATGAATTTTCCGAGAAGGCTACATGGAGCGTTGTCTGCTCGAAAATCTGCTATAATAGGACCCAGTTAAGGCTCAAAAACTCTCGAGAATGCTTTTGATTCGTCACCCAAGAAAGTCACGTGAAATTACCGCGGAATGTGCCTTTCAAATGTAGTCAGCAAGGCGCGATCAACTTATTGATTGCACAGTCAAGGCCAGTTGAAGCTTCCCCGGGTGTGGTGCAGTAGGAACGAAATTGTCGCGTCGCGGCGAGAGGGACACCGCGCGCGAAAGAATGAAGCAGAATGCAGGAGCAGGTGAGAAGTACAGGAAACGAGGCATTCATTTCGCGAATTTTCGTTCACTCATAGACGCTTCTGGCATCATCATTCCTAATTTGATGTCCTTTTATAAGGAGAGGATATCGAAACCTTTAAGAAGGGCTCCGTCTAAAAGGGCGTCGTGAATGGTGAAATGGGAAGACGTCATTTTCGCCTCACTTTTTGAAAATCCCGTAAAGTAGCTCTCTACGCAGGGAACATCGGCTCTTTTAAGAAAGTGATGAGCTCCTCAAGGGAATCAAGCGGAGTAGATGGTGTAGGATGTCATGTCGACCGATCATTGTACAACAGTTGCAAAATGTGGCCAGAGATAAGGAATACAATACTCCCTATGCTGTAAGTTTGTTAACAAGTTCTTTTTTACCAGTTTGTTTCATCCACTTTTTTTTCTATCTGCTCACTGTGCAACATTCCAAAATAGAGGAGAATCTCCTTTTATGCGTCAGTAGGGCTCAATTTCAGAATTTCGCAAAGAGCCTATTACGTTCGGCTGAGGCAGAGGTCAGGTAGTTGTGATTGACGGGTAATAATAAAAAAAAAACAATCTCATAAACACCGCTGACCTCTTCTCTATTTATTGGTGGTGGAGAGCGAAGGAGGAACATGAGAGGAGCATATGCGAAATTAACCATTGCGATCAAATACATCATTCTGAAATCAGTAAATTATTGGGGATACATTTTCTAAGCCTCGATGGAACTATCGTTTTAACAAGTTAAACTTGTGAAAAAATATAAAGGAAGATCACTAGTTGGTGCAGATGATAAGGGATAAAGTCTTTGGCGGCAGTAATTGCCATTCCTAGAATGCGCTCCTGCGCAATGGGGCCCAATCAGGAATCGAAGTGTAGTTTTACGAAAACTGACGCCACTCAACAGGAGTAGGGCCTTTAGGACTATTTTAATTGATAGGAATGTACGGTATATCATGGAAGCTTCCAAGTTTGACTTTCAATGAAACTTGACATGGTTTTGGCTAGTCTTCTGAAATTTTTGCTCAAACCTGTAATCATCATCATAATCATGTCCCCTCCATAATATCACCCCAATCATTGCTTCAAAACAACAGACTACCTAGGGTCCATCCAGGCGTGAGTTGAAATTCCTCGTTGTTGCGAGGGGAAAAACACTACCCCGAGCTTGCCAAACGTCCGTAACTGAGGACACTGGTATATTACCTATCGCTCAGGAATCTGTGGCTACTTTATGTCCACGAATTGATGTTGGACAGCCATAATTACTGCTAACCATAGTTCATAGTAAAGTAACAATCTCTCCCAATACGAAGAAAAACCATCGGATTATTCGCACAGAGGTCTTGGTGTTGATCACTAAACGTACCTCAGATCACTGTTCAACAACAAAGTTCAACATCAAAGGACAAGCTATGTCATCAACGGTGGTCAGGTCGAAAGTTTGGGTTTTCGTTCTAATAACTATTACATATGAAATTGAAGAATCATGGCAGATAAGGGTGAGAAGACGTGGACAGTCAAGACATGGAAGAAAGAGTACAGCCACCAAAAGAGGCAGAATAAGAAGATCAACAGAAAGGTGGCGATAAGTAACGGGTAAATGGTTTTGAAACGGGAACTATGGAAGATGAAGGGAAAGATGGAAAATCGTTTTGAGCATACACCGAAAGGAGAGAATCTTTTGAAAAATTTAATCCGTTGTGTGCCTACTCCCAAAAAAAACTTGCTACGAGTTTGAACTTTGAAGAAGCAGGTATTACAGCCGTACAGTGATTGACGCCTACTCTTGTATCAGAGAACCTTATAATATCGCAGCCCTCAGTCCAGGGCAGTTTACAGTTCTACTTTTACTCTTCTAACTCTCGGCATCGTTATATCAAGACGTGACTGGAGAAAGCCTGATGGATGCCTCGTAATTTGCATTTCTCAAAATTTTTGTTAATCGAGAGAAAGAGGTGGAGCGTTGAGTGTGCCCTACGACACTTTTTTTCCTGAGGTCAAACCCCTCATTGATTGTCCTCTAAGCCAAGTAAAGCCTCCACCGTGTCCGAAAGCGGTAGCCAAGAACCAGTTTAGTCTGATGGGATAAAAGTACTGACTTATCTGTATATTTACTTCTACGGAAATGATACCAAGGGTCAAAAGCTCTTAAAAGCACAGTTTCGATCTAAAAGAAAAGATCATCTGTGATAAATTCCAGAGAACTTTATCCTTTTGTCCAACTCACTTGTTTGTTCCAGCCATAAAAGTGAAACTCAAAAACTCACGTGGGAAATCCAACAGTCTCCACCAGTGGTCCAGAGAAAAATGGCCCGAGTGCAAAAGCGAAGCAGAAAGCGGCATCAGCTATGGCGTAAATGGAACCATAGACTCCAACATGGCGCAAATCCACAAGATATCCCATCAAAGGGAACATGGACGCGTCGATCATCCCTAATCCATGCTTATGTCAATAACTTTCAAAAACATTGCCAAATCCAATGCTGCTATGCGCAGTCGTTTTCATTACGATTACAAAATAAAAATCGTATTAATTCTATGTACATATGTAGCGGATTATGGGGGTCATGACAGATATCCACCGCCGGCAACTTCATTTGATCAGAATTTGATGGATTTGGTACCACTTGTCGATAATACAAAATGTGTAACGCAAAAATTATGAACGACTCTGATGTTTTCTTGTTATGCAAGGTGGGTGTGGTGCAGTAGGAGTGAAATGGTCGCGTCGCGGTGAGAAAGACGCCGCGTGCGGAGGAATCTAGCAGAGTGCAGCAGCAGGTAAGAAATACACGAACAAAGGAACTAACACTAGAATCATGTGATAACGATTTACAAATCGATGTAATAACGGCGAAGCGGAGCCAGCGACAGCCGCGTGCGGCGAATCGATTACACAAAACCGTTCCTACTGCCCGTCTCCCATGCAAGGTCGAAGTACCCCATTTCTCGAACAACCCCAAAAGTAACACTCATGAATGCCAGGAATATTTGCAACGACGGCTGGGTTACGTTGTACGGTTGGCGAGATCCAACCGTTTGGCACAGCTTAGGGTGTACAGTCCCAATTTGTAAGCCTTTACATACTTTCGTGCTTCTTGATGACTTTCGTGCTTCTAGAAATTTAGCCGCTGTGCCTGATGAGATTCAAGTAACCCAAGTGATCTCGTCGGGTTCAAAAAAGTGTTTGCTTGCTCTTCATCCATAGATGTTGACATCGCAAGTTAGAACTATACTCTGAGGAACGTATCACTATGATTCAGGTTTCCAACTTCTTTCCGTCTTCAATACCTACCTGGTCATTCCGGTGCAAAAGGTACTTTTAGCTTGTGTCGGATAATTGACCTCGAAGTCCCTTCCGTTCCGACTCTTCAAAGCCCGAATCCAAAAACTCAACCATGAGCCTTAATTGGGTTAAGAGACGACGGTTTCTTGAAGTCTGTATAGTCTATGCACTTGAAAGTTAGTAGCGCCATCTAGTATGGCAAAGGATTCTTTAGAGTCCAGATTGGTTTAAGAAAAAGTTATAAAAAAAAGAGGAAGGTAAAAAGCTGAATTTTTATGAGCTTTAAAGCAGATACCATGTTTTACTAACAAAATTACAGTCAGTAATTATGAATGTGATCAAGTGTTTCCCATATAACCCCTTATCATAACAAGTACAATGGGTCCAACATTATTATCAGTCACCGTCTGAGAAGGTGACCTAATATGAGCGTTTCACCTATCTTAGAAATCCTTTACAGCTTTAAAGGCACAGTTCACGGTAGAAATGGTTACTGAGATTCCCCCACAGGATGGTTTTGAGGCCCCCGCGTATGCCATAAGTGGCCCTATTAGGTGGGAAAACGGCCTGGTTAGGGAGTTATAAAGGCTCAAAGATTGGCCCGTATGTATCATCGGCGAGTTTCACGGCATTGTAGAGGCTGCACCAATCATAAGGGCTCCCATGTAAGAAATTCAAACAACTTGTCATGACTCATAGCAATAGTGAAAGACAGTTCTGTACAATTCTGGCTTGATGTCTTAACTCTTTGTGCATTTGCAATGACTGAGATCTCGTCCGAATACCCTTCCATGTTATATGCGTCATGGCCATCTCGTCCAACCTCTATTTTCCCCACTTTTGAAGAGCCATCTTCTTCTCGAAATCGGCGAATTTTCCCGCCTTCTTAACTACCGAAAAACTATTTATACTTCCGCTTTTCGAATAAAAACGGGTACCTCAAAATTATCGTGAACTGTGCCTTTAACTAGAAAGATATTCCCAGAGAACTGCTAACAGGTGACATTCTGTGAAACATAGTTTCCCTACAATTCCCTATGGCGATTTTGCGCTTTCAGAGCATGTTGTTTGATCGGTAACTGTCTACTTTTTATCCAGGTTGAATGTAAAAAGCGGCACTCACCAATACTGAATCCCATGAAGAAATTCGGAAAAATGAGTCCTTTGATCGATGTAGCCGAAGGAATTGCCAACAAGCAGAATCCAATCGTGACAAGTCCAATGAACGCTGACAACCACCTGGGTGATGACACTTTCAGAGTCTTCGGACCAAAATAAACCTTTCCGTACAAACATACCTTCCAATTTTGTGAGCCAGTGGGCCAAACACATTTGTTCCAACCATATAGGAAATAGAGGCTGGCAAGAAAGCTGCTCCTCTTTCAACCGACCCGGCTTGCCATGTTTCCATCATCCACAGTGGTAGTGATGGTTCCAGCATTGCTATTCCAAGATTTCCAATTGTGATGGCTCCTGGAATTTTCATTGATAGAAAGGGAGAATAAGAGTTTGCTGCAGCACAGCGTAATCTGGGAGTTCTGCTTAAAGGCACCGTTTACGATGAATTTAGGGTGCCCTTTTTTGACGGGAATTCATAGAACTACTCTAGAATAAAGCGATAACAACGAAAAAAAAAAAACGATGAACAAAAAGAAATAGAAAGGGTCAAAAAATAGCTGGAAAGGGGGGTTGGACGAGTTTCACATTGGAAAAACGGCGGTTAAGGGAGTGTTCGGGCGAGTGCAGGAAGGCGACGCAATGTCTGCAATAGCAGA
>UZAF01019087.1:13551-24394 GCA_900617895.1 Haemonchus placei
AGAAACGCCGCCCCTACAGCTGCAAGTGGGGGGGCGCGCGATTCACGCGCCAATATAATGAGGTCATCGAGCACGCAGCATCGTTTCAGTACATTCCTGTTGAGATGGACCAAATAAATTTGCAGTAGTTCACGGCTTCACCAAGTATAGAGCAAATCTCTTTACTATGGCAAAAAAGCCCCTTCGAGACTGAGAATTCACCTCATAGGTCAACAATTTACTAGTCAAACGTTCAAAATAAGAATAACTTTAATTTTTTCGATCCTAGTAAATGCAATCCATCTGTAAACGTGCATAGTTGGTCTTTTCTTTACTTATTCTACTTATAAGTTCTTATAACTTCCGTTATGATGGTAGGAATGATGTTTTAGCGGGTTTTGTCCGATGACCTCATTATATTGGCGCGTGAATCGCACCACACCCGTATTTGGACGAGCATTCCAAGTAAGTATGCCGTTGCTCACAACTAGCTATTGTAAGTTACATTCGTGTAAGGTGTGGGTTGTTCTAGTGTAAGTAGTGCAGCCCCTACACCTCTTGCAACACTTATGTTAAGAAACTCGTCTACCTCGGGTGTGTACGTCGGCTACGCCCTGTCTTAGCCGATTTTCGACCCCACAGCGTGCCTCAGACCATCCTCGGAGGTTACAAGTTTATCTGAGGGTGAAATCTCTGAAACTATTTTTTTAATGTGAACTGAGCTTCTAAGCTTGGCTTGCTGTAGGCGATTTTCCTTCTCAAAACGAATTTAAATTCTAAAGATATTATCATTGCGTATTTTTGTGTTGGTAGGTATTGATTTGCTACTGTGAACTATTACTTGCACAATTTTAATAGAAGTTCGATTGCATCAATCCTTCAGCTGAAAACGGTATTTTCCCTTTATTTCTTTTGCTTTATTCTGTATGATCTGTGTATTGATTTTTCCATCAAAAAAGCAACATTACTCCATAGTTTTAAAACAGAGTAAATGTAAGCATCCATCTTCCAATTTCACAGAGTTTTCCAGCTTATTTAATTCCCTTTTACAGTCTCCCGTGCATCTAATTTATGAACGTCAACTCAAGGAGGGCCTGCAACTGACAGCTGAAATGGATTCGCTCTGCAGAAAGCCGGTTATACATTGATTGAGTCACAAATCGGTAGATATCGAACCAATTGTAAAAGTTTCTCTCAAAAATTGTGTCATTTCAAACTAAATATGGAGATCAATGCGAAAATAACTGGTTATTGGCTTACTAGTAAAGATGCAAAGAGTATTTGCATGGATGTTCCAGTGCTCTGAGAACCTCATAAGAGTAGTACTGACAATGAGATGTGAGCAGAGCACTTGGAATGGGACGGGACATGAACCTGAACATGCGTTTTTGACTTGTTGTTATGAACAACAAGCCAACAAACTTCGA
Source organism: Haemonchus placei (assembly GCA_900617895.1). Lineage (NCBI taxonomy): Eukaryota > Metazoa > Nematoda > Chromadorea > Rhabditida > Trichostrongylidae > Haemonchus > Haemonchus placei. The sequence goes on from UZAF01019087.1 coordinate 14,958, forward strand.
AAACAAATCTTAGTAGCTTTTTTTTATCAATTAGGCGATATAGTAATTTCATGGGCAAAAGTGCAGCAAAAAGTAACGAACCAGTTTTCAGTGATTAGATTTATTACTTTCCTTCAGAGTTGATGCAGTAACTTTAACAAACGAAAATGTCTCCTTTCATGTCATGCGTCAGGTCAACCTGCAAAACTATTTGCCGCCACCAGGGGTCGAACCTGCGACCTTGGACTTATTAGACCCACGCTCTAACCGACTGAGCTATGGCGGCTGCTGGTGATGGGTTCCAGTGTGTTCTTCAAATAATGCCGTAGCTTTTCTGTGAAAAGTTTCAGTAAAGAATTAGGGCAAAATCAGGTCAACTGCAAAACTATTTGCCCCCAATTTTTCATATGGACAACAGGATAGGCGTCGTGATTTGAACTTTCCTCCATCGTGGGGCAACAGGAGGTCCCCAAACTGGATCTGGACGTTTCATATGAAGAATTTCGAAAAGATCATCGGATCCCAAACATATTGAAATACCTTTAAAGAACTAGCCATTGTATTGTATAATAATCTTTCCAAAGAATGGGAGCAAGCGGCAAAGTTAGTTCTTCTATAATGGCATGGCAGAACCTGTTCCTTTGCGTTGGTTCTAGACCTTTTGATCAACCGGACCCCACAGAAAAGACTTTCGCTGGCAAGCAAAGAAAGCAACAAGTACATTCATGTTACGTAATTGTTTTCCACTGTTACTACGCTGTACTGAAATCAAAGGCATAGTTCACGATAAAAGTGGTTTTGAGATTCCTCCACAGGATGAATTTGACCCCTGAATTTGATACCATATCTCGCACTATTAGGTCGGAAAACGGCCTAATTAGGGAGTTATGAAGGCTCTAAGATTGGCTTGTGTGTGTATCCTCGTGCGAGTTTCACCGCCATTATAGAGGCTGCACCGATCACAAGAGACCCCATGTACGAAGTTCAGATAACTTGTCATGACCCCTGGTGAAAGGCAGTTCTGTACAGTACTGGCTTGATGTAGTCAACTCTTTGTGCAATGCAATAACTGAAAACTCGTCCGATTACCCTTGCCACGTTATATCCGTCATGGCAATCTCGTCCAACCTCTATTTTCCCGACTTTTGATGAGCCATATTTCTCTCTAAATCGGCGAATTCTCTCGCTTTCTTCGCTACCGATGAACTATTCCCAATCAATACTTGCGCTTTTCGAATGAAAACGGGTACCTCAAATCATTGTGAACTGTGCCTTCAATATAACATAAAATCCAAAACGGGACTGGTATACAGAGGATCTTTGGGCACTTGTTTTGACATGATGTTCCTGTTAACTGCTGTTCCCCAGTACGCAATGGGAACGTCTCACAAGGGTGGCGAGTTGTAGGCTAAAAACTGGTCTCATGCGAGACTCGAACCCATACTCGTGCTTTCCGGGTACCTGGGTGTCATGTATCCCTTCATTGATCTCCACTATCGCTCATGAATGGTCCATGGATCGAATCCCCGAATGGTTGCCTCCCAGGTCCTCCACACCTACACCGGTGTAGGTCATTTGGTAGGCATTCAAAGCGCTATTCAACGATTCTGAATGAATGTTGAACATGGGGTCACAACCAGAAACGGGATCGATTAACCCCTTATCCTCATACAGCGTTTCATTCTTGAAGAAATCTTATCATAATCTCACAGTTGACTGAGAGTTGTCACAGTGGGCATAGGCAAAGCTTCCATGAAGGAAGATATTGATAGCATACAGCTGAGTTATGTTTTCATCTATAGGACAACGATTCCATATGCACGTTGATTCCCACGCTATCATCCCCTCCGTCACAACGCGTCACATACATAGAACAAGTGCATAGGCAGTGCTATAGGAGGTCCTGCTTGAAAATAAACACCCATGCTACGCCACATCACCCAATTTTGCTCAATTTGTGCTTCTCATATGTTTCTCTTCTTAAGGCTTCACATACTCGTAGACTGAGAATTCAGGTAGGAGTAGTTAGCTATAGCAGACTACGACAGACTTTGCCCCCACTAAGCGTCGTAGTTTCCACCTTCTAAGAAGGATGATATTGACTGTTCAGTGCTGAACACTGTGCTTACATTTTTTCTATCTCATTCTTACTCTTTACTCTTTTGGTTCAATAGAGTACACTTGTCATGAACTCAGGGCCACATTAACTAGGAAACAGTGTGGGGAAAGTGCAGCAACTGCAGCTTCGAGTTCGGTCCTGAGTAAGTATCAGAGAAGTAACAACCGGAAGGGCTTAGGCAAATGTCTTTGAAAGCCCGTGAAATTCACCCTTTCTGTTCGGGTCATCATTCAGGACAACTCGGTACGCCGTTCCTTAACCAGTTCATCTCCGCTCATTTGTTTCCTGTTGTGTTTCCAAATCTGAGGAGCTCTCAAGGTTTATTTTCTTCCCTCCTTTCCTTCCCCTTATGGCTTCAGATACAATACTTTTGACATTGATCACACACACACACAAGTGATTCATATGGGAACTTTCACACCATGGTGTGAGGGTGGAATCTAATGATGTGGAAGCGATGAATGCGTCAGTAGCAATCATTATTTTGTCACTATGACGAATTCTTGCGAGCACGGAAGTTTCTTGTTCCGGAAGAGCGCAGGGTATCATGTGCTCGGCCACCTACCAGGGCTCCATTCATTTTCAGTGAACTGAAGCCCTCAATTAGACTAATAGAGACTAGCTCTTTCCCAGACGCTAGCAAACATCTTTTATACGAAATAGGAACTCCTACACAATTGTTCAACAACTTTACTCCGAAGTCGAGGTTGTAAGACTATCGAAAGTCGCAGGAACATGTACGGGTTTCTATAAGGGCCAAAAACCCAACGAGCGATTCCCAGTTTGATTATTTTGTACCGATCAATCCTGATGAACACGTTGTTCTTGATATGAAACATGATCACCTACTTAAGCTACCTAAATCACTGACCAAGTACTCTTTGGATTTTCTCTGCTACTGGATAAGATAGCTCATCAAAGGTCTCCTAGGCGGAGGTGGTGTAGTGGCAGGGGGCGCTTTGTCACACACGCATGGTCACGCGCTCGAATCCCGAATCGATATCCGCCTAAGCCAACCAAGCCTTCTGGGATCTCTCCGGGATCGATTGATCGGTGCCAGACTCATGTGGAAGGATAAAATCGCTGACTTGTACATCGGTAGCCACTGCAAGTCGTTGTAGAGGATACACGCACATTCAGTACGCCACCACGATTTTGAGTTGAGGTCGAATGCGCGGCGCATTTCTGAGATAGAATTGATAACGCTCAGAAACTTTATCCTTTTAATCCTTTATTAAGGGTCTCCTACAGTACGAGATGGTGATGCCTCAATTGATGCTATGCCGAGCACCTCCTTCACCGGACCACCTAGGGCAGTACTCCTCACTCCGCATCCAAGAAAAATAGTTACTGAGGAAAAGAAGTGCTCCAGGAAAATGGAAAAAGATCATTAAAATGGAATTTTAGGGAGTATTCCAGTTTCAAGGTTCCAGTATGAGAGGTGAATATGGAATATTTTAGACAGGTTTTTTATATGCCTACAAATTATCGAAGTGTAGTCACAGCTGAAGAGGAGAAAATATGTGCCCTTGCAGATATTTTTAGAACTTGATGATACAAATCAATCAAATCAATCAGTGTACCAGCCAGGAGGGGTCCTGTATACACATTCTCTGCATCGATACTTTTTCCTGCGATTGACGTCGACATCGAACATGGTTTCCAACAGATATAATGGCTTATTTGCCATAGCCCTTATTCGTCTCTACCGTAACGCCCATCATGTGTGGAGGGTTTCTGTTCAAGAACCAAGTCCCCAAGTATCATGCAATACTTTCTGCTTATTTTTGGGGTTCCTAATGGCAGGTATCTGTCGGCACAATTACCAGCGCGCTCCGGAAACCCTCAAGAGGATAACTAGCATCGATCAGCCTTGGAACTGATGTTTCTTGCAGAAATCCACGTCGTAATATATGACCCACCCAAACTTGTGGGTAATTGATTGGCCCCAACTAGGGAGAAGTTCACAAACCTGCAGCGACAATGATGTACGGATCCTTTATGAGCTGTTTGATTGTCGACCCTTCCGGTTCACCTCGATCCACTTTCGGTTGAAGAATCAAGAATTGTAATGCTGAAATAGAAGCTCAGATATATGAACATACAAACCTTTAACAAACTACCGTACCACTCACTTCCATCAAATAATGCTAATAGGGCAAGTATAATAAAGGGGAGCTCCTTTCCAGCCCATTTGTATAACAGGCCACCGTATGGTGGTCCAATGAGAACTCCTAAAGCGATACCACCTAATGCGATACCCATAGCACTGCCTCTCTCCATATCATCGGGATATGCTTGAGCAAGCATACCCATACCTGTAGTATGCCAAAATAAAAATTCCTGAACCGGATAAGCTCCAGACTAAAAGGTTTTACCAGAAGTGCTCGTGCAGGCAGATCCAATACCCTGCATAACTCTTGCAAACCACAGTGTACCATAAGAACTACCGAACGCGAACAAGGTTGTCGATAGGAACATTATGACGAACCCAGCAAACATCGGTAGGGTGTACCCAATTCTAAACTTGTAATTGTAAAGAAGATTTTATTTCGTGAATACGTAACACTTACTTATTGGTAAGGGGGCCTATCCACGGATTTGCAATGAGTTGAGCAAGAGCTTTTGAGCCGAACATCAGCCCAACAAGAACGTTCTCTTTAGCAAGGATTTCGTGTCTTTCTTGCTGTTGATCTGACGTAGGTTCACTGGGAGCGGGATGCATTCTTGGCCTGTAAACAAACAAAATTTGAGTTCTTTGGATTTTGATTTTCTTGCAGCCAGTGCGAAACATGGATATGATCCCTTCCTAACATGCTGTGTTCGGAGTCAAGCGCTTGAATTCTACGTAAGGAAAACTTGGAAGTGGCATCAATTCTCATCATCAAGTATTTTTCACTGGTTACTGTTACCAGTACGATAAATTGACAACAGGCTGTTCTGCGGTTTCGTTGACTGGGACGAGCTTATCTTCGGTGTTTTGAATCAACCTCCAAACACGAAAGGATAACAACTCCATCGGCTGACATTCCATTCATATCGCCCTATCCAAAGCCTGTAGACTCGAAAGTACGCTCCTGTTCAGGGGATATGGATACAATTAGCATTCTCAGAGTAGGAGCTAGCGGAACACCGTGTATGTCCGGCACCCAAGACATAAATAGGAATAAACCAGTGCTGCTAGGGTGAGAAACCGGGCACCAAAATGCTAGAGCTACAGAGGAGCACTGCTAACTTTTTATCAGAAATCGCTCATTCTCGGGAGTAGAACAACTCAATACATTGCCTCAACACGATCGTTCACTACGGACTAGAAGTAGGGAGAACGGTTGGGAGAGGTAGATGGGTAAGATCAGCATCTACAGAATTCAGCCCTACCAACAGAAGCTTAGCCATTGAAGACATATTTCTGTTTCATGTTGACCTCTGAAAAGGTGGTGGCTTCTGCTGATCTTCTAGCGATTCCTTAGGTTTTTGTTTTGTTGTTTTCCGATTTTTCTGTGGTTTCCGTGTTGGAGTTACAGGAGTTTCTTCCGGTGGTTCTTCTTCGTCATCCATTTGTCCATCAATCATTGGGATATCCCAAGCATCATCATCCCACAAAATCTGGAAAAATGCACACTAAGCGGAAGCTCCATTCATTAGATGATGGCTCACCTGTCTCTTCTGAATGTTATGATCTTCTCCCTCTTCTGTAGCTTGATTGTAAAGAAGTAAAGCCGTCTGATTAGGATGTGATATGCGCAATAGATATTCAGGTATTATTGGTACTGAATTTTTGCAATACTATGGAAGCAAATGATGAGAATGTGATAATAAGGAGTAGACAGTGATCCTTGTACTCACCCACTGTAGTTAACAACATGTTGTCAAGGAACAAAGCTATGTAAACTATGAGTAGAAGTACTCTCCGGTTGTTCTTATATCTACTGATTGTCTCGTAAAGTGTCATGATCTAAATATTATAATATACGCAGTAACACATATAAGCAGTAAAGTAATGACCGATGGTGGCTGTAAATGGCAGGCTACCGTAGGAGTGGATATCTGCGTAGCCTAAACGAGCCAAATTTCGAACGTCGGCGGATTCCCGTCCTGAAAGCCTCAACTTTTCGTCATTCAAAGCTCAAGATACGACTTGAACCTGAATTTCAGGCAACTCGTCACACTTTGACTACGGTAACTGTTCAAGGCATTAAAGCGCAGAAAAAAGTAAGTAACACCATAACAGCTGAAACGGGAAATACTTGTGTCATATCAATATGAAATGAGCGAAATGAGCGTTTACTAGGGAAAATTCAAGCGAGTAGAAGTTTTTGAAAGTGATCGTCTGTTACTATGTAAAGTTAGCCGGTGTAACCTGGGCGGCTTCACAAGGGAGAACTTGTGAGCGGAGTAGGCGGGACTAGGGTGCTGTCTTAACAATATGTTGGGGGAAATGGTTTGATATAATGTTAGAAAAGAACACTTTAATAGGGTCTGGGCCTCTTAGAACGTGAACTGGAATCAACGTCAATAGCACGAAGATAATGACAAATATATGCGTGAACACCATCATATCTCAAGCGGGGCTTCATGAATCATTAACTCAAATAAGAATCCCAATGTCTCTCGCGGAAGCACCCTCATGTGGAGTATCTCAGGTAACAAAGAATTGTATCATTGGTTCAATGGTGCTGCATAACCCTAGGTATCAGTTTCCCACGTTGGTGATTAAAAACTAAAGCAGCTTGTGGGAAACCCGATATGTTCTGTTTCCTAATGTTGACAAAGGCTAAGCTTGTTCACACCAAGAACAATCAACACCTGAATAGATGGTTCAGTATTGAACAAAAGGTAACCAGCAGTATGAAGCAGTAGGAGGGGCCAATGCTCAGATGAATTCTCACGAACTTAGGACGTTTCCACTTCGTGAAGTAGAACAACCGATGCATAATCCTTTCTAGAGGTCGGGAGGTGTCGGAGGTTTCACCGTCATGAGGTAGAAAGCCTTTTACCCTAAAGTCGTTTCAACAAGGCATAAGACTGTTTTTGAAGAAAGTGGGAGAACGGGAACAACAGGACAGTTCTCCCTGTTTGTGTTTTTTTTTCAGCACAACAACAAGATCAACTTGTACTTTTTGAGCAACACGGAAATGTTTCGTCAGAAAGTAGTGATTATCAGCCAAAAATCGATCGAAATTTCATTTGAGGTTCCAATGAAGATCGAAGAATGATATCATTGCATAACGGCAAACAAATAAAGGGAAAAAGAAATAAGCTCATGCTCGAAGATTAATCCCGAATGCGGCTGGCGAGGCATTCGTCTTCTCAAGTGGCATCTCTCATCAAGGAAGGTGATGAATTCCCCTCTCTTCGTACGAGTTAGCATCAGTGGTGCATAGTTTCTAGAGAATAGAATTAGCACAAGTAGAACTCTTTAGCCGATTCTACAACATCGATTTTACAGCAATCGATAGCTCGTCCTTAGTTGTTGACCGGATTATGTCCAGGAGAGGAAGGCCTTCCAGGCTGGTCGTTACAGTTGTGAAGGTTGTTGCACTCAACGTCCAATACTGTCTTGGCAAACCCTTCTGGAACGACTGCCTACTGCTGTCTACTCGCTACAATCCTAGAACACAATCCTATATCAACTGAACCACCTACCGTATATGGGAATCCTTACATAGGCAAGAAACACTGATGCTTACATGCTTTGAGCACCTCGTGTAGGTCCGACCATACTCACTGCTTAAATTACAACTTATTATGAAAACTTCGGGTCTAAGCGGTTCTGAATGATAAATTCTGTTGCCGATTACAGTGCCTACCAATATGTATGTATAGTCAGTCATACATAGAAGAGACCAACCTGCTTTATTTAGATGTTGGACACTCATTGTGGATATATATTTCAACTTAATCCCTTTAGGGTCAGGGCTCAGTATTTCTTCTCTTCTGTGGAAACTGTTAAAGGATAGCCATCATTTTTCCCACAATCACTTAGCTTGGCAGCTGGTGCACTCATTCGCAACCCGACCGAAGAATAAGTTTACTTGGGACGATGTCAAAAATCATATGATAGCTGATGAAATTCAACAATTCTCTTTTTCAAGTTTGCCTTTGTTGTTCCTCTATGTAATGAAAACGGAGGCATACGAGGCGAGAGGAGGTTGCCGAAAGTTTTTTTCTTTTGAAACTTCACAAACAATCGCTAACTACTTATTGAAACGTCATCATATAGCGAGACCGCTTCAATCATCAAGATAAAAGATAAAGGTCTCACTCCCTTCTTTCTGTCATTCACAATGCAGTCAGGAATGTAGTAGCGTTCTGAAAGCCCAGTGGCCTATACAAGACTAGCGACGGCTAGCCGATGTGCGATCTTGTAGCAATGAGGTAGCCCCGGATGTATAAAACGCCTGCTTACTCTGGGCGTGAGTCGATCTCGGGTTCGATCCTGTGTGGTAGTGCACCACTTGTCACTTCACCACGTCAGCCCAATTATTTAAAAAGTCCAACACACTTCCAGCTTTCTCTTCTCTACGCTGTAGAGGACAGGCCCATCACATTTTGTATTTTTACGAAATCACAGGCACTTCATTTCATTTCGATGGTGCGATTCTCATTTCTTTCTCACCAGTGTTTCAGTATTTATGGGTACGTTGTTTACAGCCTCTTGGATAGTTGTATTGAGTATAGTAAATCTGGTTACCTGACTTTGAACACCCCAAACATTTCCTGGTTGACTGCTGCCACAGAACATCTTTCCTTCTTGCCTTGCCTGTCGGAAAATTTCTCACAGCGTTCTCTCACTAGTTTTGTGCGAAATACTATAGTTGTGCTATTCTCTGGACTTAGGTGATACTTACAGTTGATTTTGCACTCGCTAGCACAAACTATTCCATTTGTTACCACCAGCGGCGCAGAAAGGTAGGACCTTGAAAAATTATCTTTAAGAGTTTGAAAAATACTGATAAGTGCAAAAGAATAGCTGTCGTACCATTTTTGTCCATCTGTCAAACGTTCACATCTTTTTTGCTGGCCACTATCTGATTTTGACAAGATACCCAATCTCATCCAAGCATTTCAGCTGGAATAGCCCATAGAATGACAGCAGCAGAAGGCAGCAGCCCCGAACAGTAGCGGTTGCAAAATTTCTTTCATCAAGAGAGTTGGGAATAGTCCATGATCGACTTTGTTGCAATCTTGGCATGATATACAGTAAAGATACGCCCTGTTCAAGCCTCTCAAGATTGAATACTTTATATGGCCAACGTTTCGGCTGCTTCGCCTTCGCCAGGGCCTGAAATAGTGCAAAGCATATGTGGCTAGCTCGCCCAAACGCCTTAACAAAAAC
>UZAF01019088.1:0-19163 GCA_900617895.1 Haemonchus placei
TACCGTAGTGTCAGCTCGAGACCTCAGTATAGTGCGCCGCGCGCGAAGTAGGCGGGGTGACCTACTTTCGACGGACGCGCGCAACGGGCTTTCACCTGTACGTCCGAGTATGCGCGCGGCTACTGCGCGGCGAAGTTCTTCGTGACGATTTGTACGACTCTGACGCCAATTTTCATGGCACAAACTAGAAGTAGAGTAGTTTAGTAGGTCAGATGATCCTTCTAATCTACTGACCTCACATTTGGGCCCCCATGATAGGAGCTGTAGTCGATCAGATCGTTACAAACTTTGCCGCGCGCGTCCTCGGGCGCACGTAAGTTCACATACCGTCACTATGTAGTGGCATATTGAATGCGTATGTGGCCTATACAATGGTTTGCGGTGGCCAGCCGATGTACAAACCAGTGCTTTCATACTCACAGATGTGTCTGGTACTAATTATCCGAACCCGAAGGGCTGCAAGGCTTACTTGGCCTAGGCGGGTATTGATCCCGTTTTGAAACCCGCGACCATGCGTGTGGGAAGTGCTCCACTTGCCACCATACCATCATCGCGATTTTGATCATCATTCTCCTATAAAGATGGATTTTATGGTTCCATTGGCACGTTTTACTAAAATGACAGCTGTCATACTGTAATCTTTGGCACCCAGTACATGACTAACAATAAGTAAACGAAATACCACAGTGGTGTGACCACACCTTTCCATCACATCATCTCTACGTGATTTACGGCCAACGTCTAAAGAGCTGTTGTTAGCCTTCTCAGACGTTTTCTTCCTACCCCTTTCACCCATCACGTGACTCTCGGCATTCTTATCATTCCCCTATGTTGCAATAAATTTTGCTTTATGTATCCAAACTTCCAAATTTCTAAGACACTCTAGCAATATATTGGGACCATCAGAGAAAAAAGCCTCGTAGACGTGCTTAACAAAATTCTGGACAGAAATCAGATAAGCTCCGTCTATTTGTACTTCATTGCTGGCATGTCAATCTCTGTCAGCAAGGTACTATCGGAAAAAACCGAATAAAATTGGAAGTAGAGCGTTTTCAAAGCACAGTTTTCGATAATCTTGGGTAATCCAGTTATGACGAAAAATGGGAGATAAGATGGAAAATAGTGCGTTGAAGGCAAAGAAATGTGAATCGGTTTCAAAAGTAAAAGAAGGCTTCGCAAAATAGTGAAGAAGTGGGCTGGACGAGAATGAGACCAGAAAAATGAAGGAGAATGGGGCGTTTGGATGGGCTACACATTGTGCGTACACGTGGGTCCTGGTGCGAGTAGCTGACTACGATAAGCGAAAATTCATTCACTCATGGGCATAAGTTAACAAAAAACCCGAGTAACAGCAAAAGTAGCTCACCTTTTTTTAGCCTTTTGTGGCAGAAAATTGATTAAGGGATTGTGGCAGCAAAAAGAAAAACAGGGAATAAAGGAATAGCAGGAAAACATCGCCTCATCACTCGGCAATCAGCTGATTGTGTCTGGGTCCTAGAATGAATATTGCAATCTGTATCGCCTCGACACTCGTTTGACGTGACATCGACCGAGGGGCTTGAAGTCCGGGCGATCCTGTAACGGGGCTCCCACAATGCCCTAGCTGTTGAGTTTTGGAACTCGACAACGTCCTTCCTGTTGCCCTTGTGGGCCACTGGGTATTCCTAGAACCATTTTTATCGTGAACTGTGCCGTTAATTGTAATGAGCCATGTTCCTCGCCTTTGTTCAATTTTTTGATAAGAATTTGTAGACTTTTCTGCATACATACATGAACTGAAGATTCGCTTTGATGGCAAAATACTCTCTGGCATACTCAGCCTTACGGCTAGCTCCTCAGAAAATGCCATCTACTTGTGTAATGTTCCATGATTATGAAACAAATTTACGAACTTCCTCACAAACCACCTCGGATCCGTAATCCCGTCGAGTTCCTGTTGAGCCCACTATGCGGAGAAGGTGCACAAGATTACGGCTTGAAGTGTACCGTAATTTGGGAATTGATCCCTAAACTGAACGCCTGTGGTGTGTTCAATTGACGCTACATTTCCCTTATCATACTTGTGACGAAATTCGTTGTGGATACTTGGTCAGCAGCTTTCACAAATTCCTATCTATTCGGCCAGAAGTTCATTTTTTCAAAAAAATCATGTGGCTCCCTATTGTCAGTCATCTGAAAAACTTCGCTGATGGACAGCCCTGGCAAAACGTATAGATATTTAAGGCCCTTGTTAGAGGTTGATCGGTGTTTGAGCAATGTATCGACTCGTTGTCTGTCTGGCTTCGATTCCTCTACTCTATTCGGCTCCGTCCGCTCCCTCAGAGCCTGTCGTCGGTTCGACGTCCGTTCCCCCAGAGCCTATCGTCGATACGACGTCCGTTCAACCTCTTGCCGGATCTTTATGGAATCTTCGGCAAGTGGGCGTATGTACACTTCATTATAGTCCCATAGTGAGTTTTCTTTCTATTATTCTTTAGTGACTATCTTTTTGTATATAAGTCTGGCGGTCAGGCATGAAGATTTAGTTCGCTCCAGTGACGATCGCGGCTCTCTGGGTGTGTGGCGATTCGTGCGATTCTGGGTGCGCGCGGCAAATTCCGCGGCGAAATTTGGACGATTGCAGCGTTTATCATTGGGGCCCAAATTTCAAGTAAAGACGGTTAGTATGACTGTCCGGCCCTACTAAAGTACCCTACTACAAGTTTGTGCCCCAATTATAGGCGCCAGAGTTGTTTCAATCATCGCGAATTTCGCCGCGCAATTTGCCGCGCGCACCCAGAATCGCACGAATCGGCCTTTCCCCGGGCTCTCTATCTCCCAATCGCACTTCAATTTCCATCTTTGCTGGTGAATGCCCTAGAATCTTCTAATCCAGAGCAACATTACCCATGAACTAGACGATGATGGCTTAGAACGTAAAGGGTATTTGAACATGTGCTCTCACCTCTCCTCAAGTTCTCAAGCCATACTCTTACGTACGTGGGGTAAAATCAGCGGTCTTAATATCTCTCCACGTACCTTACAGAAGAAAGTTTCGATACTGGTAACAGGGACATAAAACTTCAGCGTATCTCGGAGGTTTACGGTCTTCTAGAAACTACTTCCATCAAAAAAACGTGTGTATAACAAGACAGCTCACAGCGTGGGGTGATTCTTGTTTAGTTGTCTCGCCGCGCAGCAAGTCTTGGATAGTAGCCTTGATGAGGGACTGATAGGTAGTGGCCTCACTTAACAACCATGATACATATGAGTCCCCTACGGCACTTGAGCAATGGATGAGCAGTACACACAGAGATTAAGTTTGTTCAGCTTCAGTGCTGACTGCTGTCTAGCAACGAAGTCAGGCCGTCGATCACGTACAAAACCCTGTGGCATTGGAAATCATTCCATTCCTCAATAATTTTTGAATTTTCACACTATCCCCATAAGGCTCGAACTACTGAATTCCTCTCAGTCGGAAAGACGTTAATATCTTTTCTAAAAAGAAGTTTATTGTAGCGCTACAACAACTATGGTTGTTGGTGTGGATTTGGAGGTTCACACGAGCCGATCGACGAGATTGATAAGTAAGAACTTTTTTATCGAAAAAAAAAGCTTTGCACCGAGCATATTCTCCGTGCACTGGTGATGGTGTGCAGAATATAGCCGGGGGGAACTACGACACCTCTTGAAAGAAGGACCTTGCTTTCTCTACTTAACGCCGTCCTTTGCGATGAGCTGAGGAGATACCCGGCTTTATAGGAATTAAGGGCTCTCTATTTTAGAAGATCTGAGTGTAACTTACCAATCACCTATAGTTGTTGGCTTAGACCTTAGGGAAAGTCCTTTGATGGAATAAAAGGATGTGGCCCATGTTTAGCGGACTATGTACAGACGGGTGTAGGTACTTCTAGCGGCCTGTGCATAGCCCGCTACACGGATCGTGCATCACATTTCCTTCCCACTTTACTTTTCCTATTTTTTCCATTGTTTGAGGAGAAATGTTAGAATTTCTAATGGAAGGGTACTGTAGCCGCCACAGAACGACTGCCGCTTGCCGTGAGAATTCGGGGAAAGATACCGCCACCCTGTACAGGCCCTGTAAGGAAATTAGCGCCCTTCGATGGGCGGGGCGGCGGTGTCGCGGGACTACTATCAAAGATTTGCTTGCGCTTGCGCAAACTATCGCAAACTTGAGCCTGACGTCCGAGCCCAAAACCCGAAAGAGGCCGATAAGCCGCATTCTCAACGGCATCTTTCATAGTCCACGACTGGTCGCTTGACTGGTCGCTCGACTGATCGCGCGGGACCGCCCGCGGCGGCACCCATAAGTAGCGCGGCCTCCTCGACCGATCGAGCGACCAGTGGCGCGATCAGTCGCGCGACCGGTCGCCGGTCGCTCGTGAGATGAGTCCGCGACCAGTCGAGCGACCGGTCGTGGACTATGAAAGATGCCAACGGGGCAAAAGGCGTCCTTGAAATGACGTCATCTGTTTACTTGTCTACATGACTTCTGGCAACATTAGGTAAACAAATATGGTGAGTGGTATTGCTTTGTTTGTTGCAGATGTTGCATGCATCACGATAACTGCTATCGGGCTGCCGTTGACAATAAGTTCTGCCGGGACACGGCATTGGAGTACGTACTTGTCTACAACTGGCAGTGCACTAACAGTACGGCCACTTGCCTCGGTTAGTTTGCCGCTACCACGTGGCCTCCAGAAACCGTCTGAATGGTATTCTTTCAGATGCTGAAGGAACGTGTAAGAGAGCTTTGTGTGACTGTGATACTGCAGTAGTCAATTGCTGGGCGAAGCAACCTAGACCGAAACGAAAGTTACGATGCAATCGCACGAGGCCTGCACCGACGTCGGTATATTTCCAGCCTTAAAACTACCCCTTTATCGAATCTATTTCTTGTCCATACATTAGTTAGTTGTCCCTTTAGACTATTCAGATTTGATGGTTGAATCTCTTCAGAGATTTTTATATTACTAGAACTTAGCATAATGATGCTTCGTCTAGATGCCTTCATAGCTTTTGGTGATATTGTGCACTTAACCACATCCTTATCGTCATGCTTACTCGCTCTTTAGAGCTGTATGTTAATAAGCGATAATCCTAGGAGAAAAGAGTTCAAAACTCAAGGAAATAGCAACTCGGTGTTTGTATATTTAATGGCATCCCCTTGTTTCTGAAACCAGGTCAAGAAATACTTCGAAAGGCTTTAGTATTGACAATTTAAAAAAATGAATATTTGAGAGGAAATACTCGTCACAAAGGCGGTTGCGCTTCGTCCGTCGAAACTAGGTCACGCCGCAGTCGTCGCACGCGGCGCGTTAGCCCGCGATACTTGACAGACTTCGCAATTGTCAGTGGCTGCTTTCAGACTTCGACGATTCTACTTGCGTGCGTGCGGCGGCGCTAGCCACCTGTTGACAGCACTGGCACGTGATCCATCGGCATACGATGCTTTCAGCACCTGTGGCACGCAGGCAGGTAAAATCGTCGAAGTCTGAAAGCAGCCAATGGGGCAAACGGTTGCGCTCGATCCACGGCAGTCAGCTCAAAAGAGGATATGGACTAGAGCAAATCGTTGGCTCTACTGACGCTAATTGGTTAGTGGTACTGTAATTAAGCAAAGCTTATGATCGAACGACCATCAATTGCTACCATTGAAAAAATAAAAATCCGCAAATGGGCACAAAAATGGACAACTTGACCCATGAAATCCATATGAGGGCTGCAGTCGCAGTATCCCCAGATCGCGATCTATGTAAATCGGAAACAGTCTACATACAATTAGCTCGATAGCCTCCTTACACTACTTGTAAAGAGAGTTCAGATATCCTTTGGTAATTCAGAGGTAGTATTTACAAAAGGAACACTACTATTAAGCCTAACTTCATGGCACTATAACAAATTTATGCTGCAAGGACCACTCTATGTGAGTTCATCACATCATCTCTAAGTGATTTACGACCATCGTCTAAAGAGCAGTTGTCAGCCGTCTCAGAGGTTCTCTTTCTGCCCCTTTCACCCATCACGTGACTCTCGATATAATCTTATCATTCCCCTATGTTGCAATAAATTTTGTTTTATGATATCCAAACTTCCAAATTTCTACTAGACTCTAGCAATATACTAGGACCATTCGGAAAAAGCCTTGTAGACGTGCTCAATAAACAGCTGAACAGAAATCAGATAAGTCCATTCTCAACACACCGAGCTTCGATCTGGGCTCATCATCCAATTTCAAACAGTTTTCGAGTAGTCCATTCTTTTTAATGAAGCAACTTTCCAATCTGCTTTCTACTACCTATGCAGTAGAACTTCCTGGAACTTCTTAAGAAAAGTCCTTTTTCTGCTTTCTTTTTTCTGCCAGATGTTCCGTCTATATTCCGGCCAGATCCCAGTTCTTTCGTAATCATCCCTACATAGAATCCAGAACTTCAAGTTGGAATCCAACTTTTTTTGCTTCATAAATCAGTCCCTCTCTGAGCCATCGCTGTAAAGCCTGACTCATTATGTCTCCACCTACAAGAGCCAGGTAATCCTCATCGCCTCTGTCTATCATGTGCTAGGCAAAGTAGAAGTTTCAATANTTCGTAATCATCCCTACATAGAATCCAGAACTTCAAGTTGAAATCCAACTTTTTTGCTTCATAAATCAGTCCCCCTCTGAGCCATCGCTGTAAAGCCTGACTCATTGTGTCTCCACCTACAAGAGCCAGGTAATCCTCATCGCCTCTGTCTATCATGTGCTAGGCAAAGTAGAAGTTTCAATAACACCTCAGACCCTTATCGCCCTTATCATTCGCTGTTTGTACTATTTGCCAATCATATTACTACAGTTATTACAGAGTAAAATCATTAGCCGCAATGCTACTAATATTGAAGTGGGATGCCCTTCCCAGATAAAGCAGTTTCAGTAAATTTTATTAGGGTCATTCGCTGAATTATTACTTCCCTCGAACTTCGACATATTACTAGGTTTTTTTGTTTTTGTTCAGAATTGCCAGGTGTAATCCCCACCCGATTAATTATTTTGGCGTCCAACGTTTATTTACTTTATTTAGTTGTTCAGTAGCCTCATAAGTGACTACTGTTTGAATTTCATTCCTGTCCCCTAACAAAGCCATTCCTGATGCCCACTGGGGTTCATAGAGCTGGTGCCCACAACGTAGAGGAGCAGAATTACGAACCCCCTTCCGACCACTCAGATCCGTGGTGCCTCCAGGTCTTGTTGAGCTTCTAATGCGGTGAAGGTGCATAAGATTAGGGCAAGATGGACGAAAAGCATACTGTAACTTGGGAATCGCTCTCCAAACTGAACGCCTGTGTGTTTAATTGACACTTCATTTCCCTTATCATACTTGTGGCGAAATTCTTCGTGGGTACTTGATCAGCAGCTTTCGCAAATTCCTATCTAAACAGCCAAAAGTTCATTTTTTCGAAAAAATCGAGCTGCATCCCAAAATCATTCAACTGAAAAACCTCATTGATGGACAGCCCTTACAAAATGTCCAGATATTTAAGACCCTTGTTTGCAGGTAGATTGGTATTTGAGCAATGTATCGACTCGTTGTCTGTCTGGCTTCGATTCCTCTGCTCTATTCGGCTCCGTCCGTTCCCTCAAAGCCTGTTCATCCTCCACAGCCCATCGTAGGATCATTATGGAATCTACGGCAAGTGGGCGAATGTACTCTTCATTATAGTCCTATAGTGAGTTATCTTTTTCCATTATTCTTTAGCTACTACCTTTTGTACATAAGTTCGGTGGTAAGCTTGAGGGAATTTGTTTCAGCGGAGATCGGGGTGATCACGTATACTATCCTTTTCTAATCGCACATTAACTTCTATCACCACCAGTGAACGCCTCAAAAGCTTCTAATCCAATGCAGTCAACCGCGATTTAAGCGAGTGTGACTTAGAAAATAAAAGGCCGTTAGATATGGGTACCAGATCTTACTAGGGCTACTCAGAATGTCAACTTTCCTCGACCTCTCTCAGTTGTCATTTTATATGGAGAAAAATTAGCTGTCCGATATCTCTTCAAGACCGTCCTTAAAATGCACTCTTTCAAAAGAAAAACGGTATTCTAAAGTCACCCGAGATAAGTCTAGTTTTGTTCTTCATGAATGATCATCTCACGCATCTCGCGCTCATCCCACCCTTTAGCCTTACATGAATTGAAATCGAAAGCTAAATGAGAATGGTTGAACAAGGTTGCCCTCCAAGTCAAATACCGCTGCCTCCTATCGGGATTTTTCCCAGAAACTATTCTTGTCTTAGAAAATCATGAGTACAAGACGATAAGTCCACATCGCGCGGTGATTATTGGTTAGTTGCCTCGCTGCGCGGCAACTCTTAGTCAGTAGCCCCGACGAGGACAAATGGGAGCTGGGTAGCAGCTTCACTTGTCATTTACGATCCATATGACTCCTCACAGCAATACGATTGAGTAGCGGATGAGCACTGCACACGATGAGTTTGCTTGATTGCACGAGAGTGATGAGTGAGACTAATTGTCAGTTAGGAAGAATGATCGTCGATCACGTTTCAACCTTTATAGCGTGGAAATTATTCCGAACATCGAAATTTTTGAGTTGTTACGCTCATCCATAACCGATGGGACCATTGAATTCCACTCACTTTAATAGATGCCATTGTTTACGCTCACTAGAGTATTATTGCAGTGTTACAACAATTATGGTTGTTGGTGTGGAATTGGAGGTTCACATGAGCCGATCGACGAAATTGACAAGTAGGATTTTTTTATTACTAAAAAAAATAAAAAGCTTTGTATCACTGTATGTCTTTCCGGTTCATTGACGATGGCGCCAAGAATACACCCACGCCGTAAGAGAAATATGATTCCTCTTCATAGGAATACCTTGTTCGGTTACTGTACTTGACACCCCCCCCCCCCCNCCCCCCCCCCCCCCCCCCTAGTGATGGGAAAAATGCTAAAATTAAGAGCACCCCACTTTAGAGTATCTTAAGCGCTGCTAGCTGTGGACCAGCCACGACTATTAGCCTAGACCCTGATGAAGGTGAATCGTGCGTAGAATATCATTCGCTTTGAGTAGGAATGTCATTATTATGGACAAAAAAGTGCGACTACGAAATTGAAGCGCTATCGATTGATGGGAAGGTCGTGAGACCACTATCAAAGATTCGCCGCGCTTGCGCAAACCATCGCAAATTCGGGGGAGACGGGCGTTAGGAACGATTTTGGGTAATCGATTTGCCGCACGCGGCTGTTGCGTACCACTCATTCGCCGTTATTACAGCTCTAGCGTTCTTCATACAGCTCAATCGATATACGACCATTATTTTATGCATAATTCTGCCATTAGTACTTTTGTTCTTGTATCTCTTACCTACTGCTGCATCCTGCTACATTCCTTCGCGCGCGACGCCCCTCTCATCGCGACGCGACCATTTCGATCCTAACGCACCACACCCCAAATTCGAGTCTAGGCTCCCGAGCAAATCCGAAAGGGGCTGATAGTGCGCAGTCTCAGTGTGGTAAAAGGCGCCGTTGTAATGATGTCATCTGTTTGATTGCTTATATGACTTCCTACAACACATAGGTAAACAAGTATGGTGAGGGGTATCGCTTTGTTTATTGCAGGTGCTGCATGCTTCATGATAAGTGCTATGATGCTGCAGTTGATAACAAGTTGTGCCTGGACGTAGCATGGGAGTACATAGATATCTACAACTGGCAGTGCACTAACAATACGGCCACTTGCCTCGGTTAGTTTGCCGCTACAACGTGGCCTCCAGGATCCTTTTGAGTGGAATTCTTTCAGATGCTGAAGGAACGTGTAAAAGAGCTTTGTGTGACTGTGATACTGCGGTAGTCAACTGCTGGGCACAGCACCCTAAACCGAATCGAAAATTAAAATGCAATCGTTCGAGGCTTGCACCGAAGTCGATATATTTCCAGCATTAAAAATACCCATCATCGAATTTATTTCTTGGCTATTTGATAAGTTCAGTGTCCCTTTGAATTAATTAGATTTCCACCTGTTTGAGTTTCATAAGAAACATTTTTATTACTAGAATTTAGCATAATATGCTTTGTATAGACGCGTTTATAGTTTTTTGTATTATTCTACACTTAACCACATCCTTATCGTCATGCTTACACGTTGATTAGAGCTGTATGTGAATAAGCGATAGTCTTAGAGAAAAGACTCCCTATTTCAGAAAATAGCGCTTACGATGTCTGTATATTTAATGTCATCACCTTGTCTCCGAAACCAGGTCAAGAAATACTTCGGAAGGCTTTAGCATCAAAAAAAGAATGGAAAATGTATATTCGAAGACAAATAATCGTCGCAAAGGCTACTCAAGGCAGACAATGTCCCTCTGGTTCCGTGGAGATGAAACCGGTTCCGAAGCTGTCAAGACCTGTTTTACGGCTGACAACTACCTTATCAGTATTGACAATTCACATCCCGAAGGCCAACGATATCCCAAAGATGCTCGGTTCTGGGCAAAACATTCAGTCAGATCAAACTCGAACACATAACTGTTTTCCAGGCTTGAAGTTCATTGAACATAGGGATTAACGACACCTTTCTGACCTTTTTTCAAAGTCCAGAAATCTCTAGCCGCTTAGGGTGGCAATGAGCTTGCTCCTGATAACAACCAAAAACCATAAAGAGTCGGAAACGATCGTTTCTATTGATTTACAGCGCCACTAAAGTAATTTACAGTTTGCAACAAAACTTTGCAAGAATTCCGGAACTGTTCTAGAAACAAAATCATTCAACTTTTAATTATCTACATACATTTGTAATTTTTCAAGCAGAGGAAAAAGAACCTCAGTGGCTCTCCGCAATAAAAAATTCGAAGAGCTAGGTAACGCAGCAACATTAAAATCTGAGGTATCAATGAAACTCAACAACAACAAGATTAACAAGGCTACAATATAACGTAAACTTAACAAGTGCACAAGGGAAGGCATTCGATAACATGATGACAACAATGCAGTCTACATGTGGACTACATTTTTTATGCCGCGTGGACAGTCTAGTCAAAAAAATTGTCAACTTGGAACAGGAAATCCACGTGTGGGCTGCAGTCGCGTGGGGAAAAAGGGGCCAGTCCTCACGATTCTTTCTCCTCAGAGCGCAATTGGCGTTAATGTAATAAGTCGAACGGAACCTTTTACCTTCAGTAGTCTTCATAATAATTCATACGCTCCAAAATGAGCTGACCATTCCCACATCCAATGGCCAAGAAAGCACTATGGGGTGAAAATTCAACGCACTCAATATTTGGCATCTGTAAGAAACAAAAATACGTATAGGAACCAAAAATTGTTCCCCTTATTTGCGATTTATAACGATGTTGGATGGAAACCATCAAGCTGCAACCTTATTGAATTGCAAAATCGCTTGAGAATTATAATTAGATAAATTGAAAATTGCATTTGGAGGAATAAAATTTGAAAATATACCTTCTCATGTCTCTTGGGAAAGTTCTTGAACACTGTGCTGCTAGCGATGTGAAGAAGCTTTATTTGGTTTTTCTAAAACCAAGGACAGCACAAAATTGAGTACGAGCGTATGAAAACGCAAAATGAAGGACTACCTTCACATTGCTACTGAACGCCATGGCTTGACTGTCATGAGTGAAGGCAATCGAATCGCATGAAGTAAGTAGATTTGGCACAACCACGCGAGGTTTAGGCTCAGTGCTGTTTCGGACATCAGCCACGTCGTACAAATTCACTATACCAGTATTCGATCTGAGGCAGACACAGATACAGACAGATCATATTGAGACTGATACGAGGCGGTTTGATCGCTAGAATGCCTTCCATCACTTACCCACATGCTATCGTGTTTCCGTCAATACTTAACCGAATTTTCGTGCCACGTACTGCACCTTCGTCCCGTAATAAATGCTGATATCCGTTCAGATTCCAAATGATGACCTCACCGCGCTCTAAGGATAATATGTGTGATTAAAAATTCTGGAACTGCAGCAATGGAGAAGAATATTTTAGAAACTACTGCACATTTTTGTGTAAAATCAATTTATGCTGCAAAGACTACCTACTGTGAGATCGCGTAATACGAACCCAAATGTTCAAATGGAGTTTCCAGATAAGATCGAAATCAGTCTTCACCTGTCAAAGCCCATATTTCGTTATTGGATCCAGGGAAAAATTGTACCGATGCCAAGTCCGTAGGGGCAGATAATGTTTTAACCAATTCCATAGACTAAAGAACGTCTTGAAGGATTTCAGTGCAAAACACAAGTAACCTTCGAAACACTTACCGATGAGGAGAGCACGTACACCTGTGCATTACGTGCAATCATGGCCAGCAGAGATCCATCCTTGGAAATTGCAAAACGGCCGATGTTCTGGTTAGGTATACCTATGAAACGTAACACATTCAAATAAAAGCAACAGTGCACCTATATAAAGCTCAATGCTGCTCGAAAAGCTCACATTTCGGAAGCCGCAGCTGCATCACAGCGCCTTCTTCGAGATCATACTTCATAAGGTATTCCTGAAAGAGCTCGTTGCTAATGAAACACAGAAGAAAAGGAATATCCAATGAATTTATCCAGTTTCTCAGGAAAAGTGTTGTAAAAGTGGACGTTGGCGAATGTGAATAAATCACTCAAGCCTGCAGGAGGAAGCATCTCTAACGAAGTGTTCGACGCAAGTTATGAATAGTTATGAACCGCAATGAAAATATTTAATCTTAGTACCTGTCTTATTGATCCACACATTATTGAGCATCCTCCTGTCAACATTCCCATACTTGTGACTGGGAAATTAGAAAATCGCACGCTCTGCAGAAAGTTGCCCTCTTCCGATCTATCGCCGACCTAGTGATAGTAAGCTACAACAAAGAAACACCTTGGAGTCGATGATTGCAATCTCACCCGAAACAACTGGACCATCCCAGAGGCTCCACTTGCAATAAGTACGGGTCTAACATTGTGGAACAAAACGCAGTTGATTGGTCGCTGAAGTAATGAAACCGATGTTCGTGAGGAAGTGCTAGATGGATAGCTCTCAATGGGAAACAGTTACCGAATCGCGATGTCCAACTGTGATATCTGGCCAACGGAATGAAGACACGATGTCCTTGGTTAGAAAGTGATCCTTCTCTACGTATCGAATGGATGAGCGTGTCATCTCATCGAACACTTCTTCTATCTCCGCATCCGATTCATCGCCAGTAGCTTGCACTGGAGCCTTTTCTGAAAAAAAAAANAAAACGCAGTTGATTGGTCGCTGAAGTAATGAAACCGATGTTCGTGAGGAAGTGCTAGATGGATAGCTTTCAATGGGAAACAGTTACCGAATCACGATGTCCGACTGTGATATCTGGCCAACGGAATGAAGACACAATGTCCTTGGTTAGAAAGTGATCCTTCTCTACGTATCGAATGGATGAGCGTGTCATCTCATCGAACACTTCTTCTATCTCCGCATCCGATTCATCGCCAGTAGCTTGCACTGGAGCCTTTTCTGAAAAAAAAACCATGATTGCTCATGATGTGACAGCAAAAAAACATCGCTTTGGTACTTTGTTCCAGCTTTGCCCACTTTGGTGTACCATGGTGATGCCGCTGGAATGCTTTGCGAAGGCGATTCTGGTACTCCTGAAGAGAACAACTTGATTAGCTCGTCGGATAGATTTTGATGGACTCTCTACAGCTAAGCTACACTTGCATTTGCTGCTATGGATCCACCAGTGTCGGTGCTTCGCTTGAGAATGACGGCAGTTTTGCCGCTAGGAAGTTGAACTTCTTCTTCAACGTCATCCTCATCATGCCAAACTGAACTTGATCCTCTCTGAGTTTCCTGGAAACTTGCCTTAAGACATTAACATTCCCAGCTGAATATAAGTTTATAGTAGTTAAAAATAACATTACCAGCCAAATGTAATTAAGCTTACTATAGTTCAACAACAGTTTCCAAACAACTACGTAAAAGAAAAATGAGGACCGAGCACAAAATACTCTGTGTATAAAACGACTACTGAACTTTCAACGAAAAGGACATGAATATCTAGCTATTAAGAAAGAACCCTCTAATTAACGGATCGAGCTTCAGAAAAGTTCTTCCTAATAAAAAGTCCGTCGAACAAGAAGATAGAATACAATAAGAGATAGAATTAGATAAAAAAAAAAGTAAGAAAGGTCGGCATACCTCCTCTTGTACAGATGAGTCCTCTTCTTCGTCTGAAGATGATTCTTGCAGTTTTTCAAAATTACCAGAAAATAATTTCTTGGCAAGATGATCCTCATCCTCTTCAGCGAGAAGGCCCTGAATAGGTATTCTTAACACTGCGAGTCACTCATTATGAGGAGTAAAATAAGCCAGATATACAGATCAGAAAGTAGAACACCTGCGCATGAACTGGACATGGACGTTTAGCCTTCGGCTCGGAAAGTGCCATGAATCGAGGCTTTGTTTTGGAAATGGTGTCGAATCTTCACCAAAGCAGGAAAGTCTTGTATCTTAAGGAAAGAAAATAAAGCTATAAAAAGCATTAAAAAAGAAACGATCTGAATCGTTAAAGAACATTGGAAAATTGAGACCCTGTGTCGCTTACCCTGATGGACCTACACCACAAAAGTCTGAGGGAATGCCAAAGTCAGGACACAAAACTGTCACCGTCTTCAAGCAACGTCTGAAGTTCAAGTGACTCACTTTACAGCCCTGCAACGAAAAGAGCCTTTTCAGGAATTTGAAACCACAAAAAAGAGCAAGTTTGTATTAAAAAACGCTCAATACAAAAACAAATAACACTACGGTAGTTTCATGGCGTACGCAATTGTACGTAGTACCCTTTTCCTGTTGGGTCAGAAAAAGTGCTTGGAGCATCGATCAACTGAGGTGGTGGAACTTCTCCTCGAACACCCACTGCCAGCTGCAGTTGTTCCGCGGCGACTCTCCGCATCCTACCACTGGGAATTCACATCTTTCCCTTCAAAGCGCGCGATCGAGTGCGGCGAGCGCAACGCGCCGATCGGGGAGAAAATACCAGACCCGATCAATAGGCCCACAACTGCTGAAAATAGGTCACGATTTACCAGGTGAATGTCTCTTTCTTTTAATAGCGAAGACGGTCGTATTAGCAAGATATTGGTTTACATGTTCGTATCATTCACTGAAATTCGAGGTGAAGTTGTTCCGTGTTCTGTAGATATAAGTGTGATGGTTTTGAGTTTTAGTTCAGCTCTCTGTGAATGATGTTTGACAATTGTAAGATTTGTTGTCCTTGTTGTGTATGATGTAAAAATATGGTACGTTAGCTTTATCCTTCAAAGTGTAAATTATTCAATGAATTCAATTGAAAATAATCGAGCAGTTGAACAGTTGCAGAGCTCTGCAGAAAGAATTTTTCCGCCACTCAACAAATTTCAAAACTTCTGATTAAAGATCAACAAGAACTAATCTAAATCACTGCTTATTTTCTGCAATTTGCGCGTTTAAGCAAAATCATGCGATCATGTATAACTTTTTATGAGTAATATGAGGTGTCTACCATAAAAGAGATATTCCCCACAGTATTTACATGCTCATTGG
Source organism: Haemonchus placei (assembly GCA_900617895.1). Classification (NCBI taxonomy): domain Eukaryota; kingdom Metazoa; phylum Nematoda; class Chromadorea; order Rhabditida; family Trichostrongylidae; genus Haemonchus; species Haemonchus placei. The sequence goes on from UZAF01019088.1 coordinate 15,563, forward strand.
TGATTTTCCTTTCTTGAGCTTGCATCAGTTAGTCAGCCATCGTCCATGCAACGTGTTAACCCTACCCAGCTGCCGTAGAACGAGTGGTTTACATTATTATGATCCTGTAACTTGTATATCTTGATCACATTACTATCCTTCAACATTTCCACATTTAGAGAATTCGCTGTGTTGCACAATCTCAGTAATACTCAGAAACTGTTGAATGGGTCAGCGCATTCCGTCTCGGTCGGCACAGCGGTTTCTATAAGCCATTACAGCCTTTATTGTTTTTATTTACAAAAGACGGATAGTCCCGCCACGCTTGTTCAAGATCAACGTGTTTCGTTCTTCTTCCTTCTTATTATCACCACTAATTCCGCAAGTACCGGAGCCTGAAATCAACTGTTTGTGTTCGCTCAGTTAGGATGCTATCTGATGGGAGACGGGCAGTGGGAACGGCTTTGTGTAATCGACCCACCGCACGCGGCTGTCGCGGACCATTTGTCTAGTTATATCAGTTCTAGCGTTCTTCATACAGCTCAATCGTTATGCAATTATTACTTTTGGCATGATTCTACTGTTAGTTCTATTGCTCCTGTAGTTCTTCCTTGCTGCTGCATTCTGCTACATTACTTCGCCCGTGACGTCTCTCTCGTCGCGACACGACAATTTCGATCCTACTGCATCACACCCCGATCTGATTTGTGTGCACCCCAAACTGATGGCACTGTTTCTTTCTTTATACTCCTTTTATATGTGTCAAGAGTTGTAGTCCCATGCTTTAAAATCAACACAAAAGAGAGTTATCCAACCTACCAAGAAAAATAATCACGTCAGTCCTTCCTCTAAGCAACGGGAACAACGTTTATCGTTGGAAGGGTTGCAAATGAATGGAATAAAGCTTCATTGATGATAAGCTTCTTACCACACTTTTTTAAAATGGCTTATCGTACTTAAGCATTGCGTCGACGGGCATTACCTTCGTTGAAACCTGTTATTTCATAGGCGCTTTGGAATGTACCTTTGACTTCACTCCTCTTCCTCCAGTTCAGTTTTTTTTTCAGTTCCCTTCTTAAGGAGTAAAAGCAACTAAGAAGGCGAGGGCAGGCGGGGCTTCGATGGTGTAAGGAATAAAGAGCACATGGAAAGTGTAAGAACGGCCTGTCCGAGGTCGAAGTTTTACTCACTACTCGTAATCCTTGTGACGCTGCGAACATTGTTTGGATGAATCAATGCCCTACGCTGTCCGCTTGCAGCGCGCGGCAATCCGTGTCACTAGTTAGATGTCTCGAGGGAATTGGACAAGCTAGACATAGAGTATTCATTGTGGCCTTTTGTCACAGATTTTAACTTTGTTTCACCGGCGCTTTTGTTTTTGTGTTCTGCAGTGTTTCCTTTGGTTCGATTATACCGTTCAATCCTTTTCACAATTGTTATTTCGCAAATGCTCGCACAGTTGGAAGAAGTTTTTCTTCCTGCTACATGACGTGCAAATTAATTGTTTCAGTAACTTGCTTATGAAGCTGATCTGAGAAGTCGAACATGATGCGATATCCTCCCACTTCGGCGGCTCGCAGTACGAGTAAGATTGCAGAGCTTGTTGGCTTGGCATGTTTTGCTTCTTGAATAGTAATATGCTATTTGTAGGAGGCTCTGAATATGTGCCGTCATCCAGCAAACCTCCCTATAACGTCGTCCTCATAGGTTTACACAAGAGTGGTAAGCTTTGCCAAAATAACACCATTGCTGGGAAGTCCATAACTTGTTTAGAGGGGTCTTCAAAGGACGAAAAGTCGCTCGCAGTGGGACCTTCAAAGGATGAAGAGCCGCTCACTGTACGAACTGAGGCTCCTCCAACTCCTGGTATTATATATATATTGTGAAAACGATAAGCTTTCCTCCTTTGACGAAATCCACTTCTTAGATATTGCCGCTAATAGTGCTTTCACCCGTGGACTCCAACAGAATGTGAGAATGTTTCCTGCAGTGGCCAACGTCAGTTCAAAGGGTATTCACCCTGTTCTGAGATATGATATTCCAGGTAAGCAGTTGTTTCAATTAAGATCGAATCAGATAGTTCTTCACGCTCAACAGCAATGTGTGCATTTTTAGGAGGAAATTTGTGTTACACATTCATGTACCAGAGGACCAACGCTCGTTGCGATGTCTACCTCTGTGCTGGTTGCAGAAAACTTGGCACTAGGGTGCCAGTACCGGTTAGTAATCAGTCGTGGTCACCACATGATCGCATGGGCCCATCCTATTCAGCAGTTGTGATGTTGCTCATGGTAGAGAACGGCTATAGGCATTGTTATTCCAGGTGCTGAATGGTGAATTCTTCACTAAAGATCCAGGTCGCCTGCCGCACGTATGCTCACCGTGGAAGTCCGTAGAGGACGAAGTGAAGCGATTAATATACAAGGTGGGACGTTTGATTAAGGCTTTCTTGACAGTGTTGAATTTGTAAAGTATTTAGGCATGCCAAGAGGCTTGCGTTACACCTGAATGTGCCGACAAAAAGCCTCGGCAATTGTATCAGGAAATCGATGACTACGTGGATATCCACTACAGCGAAGGTATGCTATGCTTAGGCAATCCTGACCTTTTTCTCTCGGAAATTCGTTTCAGATCCAAGTAGACGCGAAGAAATGCTTAACTTCTTCCACCGTAATGGATATAAGGCGCGGCGCACCACACTCGCAAGGTAGACTTTTTGGTTGCACAACAACACTCTAATGAATTGGGAACAATTCAGAGCACTGAGAAGGCTCCGTAAGCACCGTACTACATTGGAGAAAATGTCAGAACAGGGAGAACAGGGCTCCGAGACCACGTCAACCATGTCAGAACAGAGCCCCGAGACCACGTCAACGATTTCTGAACAGAGCCCCGAGACCACGCCAACAATGTCAGAACAGAATCCCGAGACCACGCCAACAATGTCAGAACAGAATCCCGAGGCAACGCCAGCAACAACGGCCAGCTGTAGGTTCATTTCTCACAACGGGTTTTTTTTGTCGTTGTTCCTGCTTTGTTGTTGCTCCATTTCTCAAAAAAACGTTCATTTAAAGGCACAGTTCACGATAAAAATGGTTTCTGAGTTCTCCCCCCGAAGTACCCAGTGGCCCCCGAGGGCAACAGTAAGGACGCTATCGGGTCCCAAAACTCAACGGAGAGGGCATAGCGGGAGCCCCGTTACTAGATCGCCTCTCGACCAATGGTGTACCGGACGAGTGTCGAGGCAGTACAGATTGCAATATTCGCGCCAAGACCCACACATTCAGCACGCAATCGGCTGATCGCTTAGTGATGGGGCGATGTTTTTATCCTTTTCTATTATTCTCTGTTCCTTTTGCTGCTTCAATCTCCACTCCAATTTTCTATCTCAAGAGGCTGAAAAAGGTGGATAATTCGCTGTTGCTAAGGTTTTTCAAACTTATGCTTATGAGTGGATGAATTTCGGAGGACATTTTCAATTGCTGTAGTCAGCTATTCGCACTAGGGCCCACGCGTACGTAATGACACACGTTGTATAGCTCGTCCAAAAGCCCCATTTTCATTTTTTGGTCTCATTCTCGTCCAACCCCCTTTCTGACGATTTTCTAAGCGTTTTTTTTTT